>CAJQZJ010031962.1:5327334-5418621 GCA_907164525.1 Lophiomys imhausi | reverse complement strand
TGTGTGTGTGTGTGTGTGTGTGTGTGTGTGTGTGTGTGTGTGTGTGTGAATTTTCTTAATATTTCTCACTCTTTGTCCATTTCACTCTTGCTCTCTTTCTCCGTTTCAAAGAAAAGATTGAGTTCATTATGATCAATTCATTGATGAGCTTAATTAATTAGTAAATGTCATTTAAGTGAATGAGTAGTTCTACAATATCCTTGACTTTCTAGGTTGTTTCTAAAGAGGATCCCCCTAGTTTGCATTTTGTTGGTATGATAAATACAGTTACCAAATCAACTTGGGGATGATGTAGATTAAGTGTTCACATGGATTGCACTTCCATGTCACAATCTATTAATGCGGGAAGTTGCTGCTAGAACTCAAGCAGTAACTGAAGTAGAAATTAGGAAGAACATTGCTGAATGGCTTGCTCCCACACTTCTGGTCAGCTAACTTCCATATACAACCCAGAACCCCTACCTAATGACTGGACTACCTACAGCAATCTAGGCCCTCTTGCATGAATTACCAATCAATAAAATGCCCCACAGACATGCACATAGGACAGTACCATAGAGTCAATTTCCTGAGAATCCCTCAGATATCTCTGGACAATGTGAGGCTGAGATCTCAAGCTAATTAGCAGAGAAATCCAGAAAACTTTGCTTAAAACTCTAATATTGTTTAATGAGATGGAACTTTGTACTTTCCCTATTTCTGCCCTTCAGTAATCCTCAGTCCCTTGATGAATGAGTGGTGTTATACCTCAAGAAACATGAGGATGAATCACTTTTAATCAATATGCTGATAACTATGTTAGTTCTTTCTCTAAACAGAGAATAGATATGTTTTACATGTCTGGATATTCCTTAGCATAGATAAAATTATCTGTAGAGTAATACTTATGTGCACACATCAACACATACATATGCATACCCACATACAAACACAAAATAAAACAAACCCAGAAAAATACCTTCCTTATTTCTGGGGACAATAGGTATTGATCTCATTGGTGTTAGATATCACAAGAACCTCATGGATTTGTGGTTTAAGTGTAATATCTTTATATTTATTTATATACCAGATTTCTCTCTAGGAATAAATGGTCTTAAAGTGAAAAAAACTCTCAATAATTACTTGACTTTTATCATTAGAACCTACATAAGAGAAAAGTGAAGAATTTGGATATTTAAGTTCATGACATCTATAATTCTGGATTTCATTTCTCATCTAAACTCAAAAACAATTGTTTACCTTTTTTTTTCACTAAGGAACACGTACTTCTATTCTTTACTAGAAGGACCATCCATGTAGTAAAAGCATGGAAACTGTGTATGTAACTGTGGTCTAATCATTGAAAATATTTGTCTGTTCTGCAGTAATATTTGAATATTCCTGGATATCTACCAAGCTTTTTGCACATTGTTAATCTTGGCTTCCTAACAATAATTGTGGTATATTTTATATTTATTGTTCAGTGTTTGTAACCATAATTTTCACACCATCCTAGGCATGTAAATTGTCTGTCTTGATAACTATGTGTATTAATGTTTTACTAGTTGAAGCAACCTTCACTAACTAACTGTCTTCCATTCTGGACCTATAGAGTTAAGCTTCAGTGTTACTTATGAATTGAGAAATGATAGCAGCATAAAATCAACAGCTGAATATCACAACAAGCATTGTTACAATCTTTGTGATTTAGAAAAACCAAATAAGAAATAAAATTACCTGTTTACCATTACCACTGATGAATTGCAAGTACCAGATGTCCACCTCTCTTTTATTTGTTTGCTTGTTTGAATGAATGAGTCCATGAGATAATCTTCAAAGAACTTGCCTTTTGAGATTTGAATATTTTTCTTTTTTACTTACACAGAATGACATTACGTATTTGGGCAATTATCACTGAGAATGAAGCTCTTTCTGTCTCTAGTGAGCAACTGTATTTTCTGAATATATTCAAAGTGTTTTGAGTGTTTATTCTCTGTTTCCTTTATTGTTTTGTCTTGGGTTTTATTACTCTGTAACTCTAGTTTATTATTAAAAACATGACAATTTCTGAATGATGAGAATATTTTGTAAATAGAGCAAAGTTTTGTGTAAGTTAGAAAAATGGAGAGTGAGTTTTTTATAATTAATTCAATATATACTAGTTCTGAACATAATTGCAAAATAGTTTTAAACTAATGACTATTGTTATTTTTATTTTTATTATTTTTTTTATTTTATATAAGTACTTTATTTTTTTTCTTCAAGTTACATCTCAGTAACAAACCCTTCCCTATTCTCCCTTCCTGTCCAACCTTCCACCCTCTTCCCCCACAACAGCTTCCCTTTTCAATCCAACAAATGGTTCTTTCTCTTATAACAGTAAATTCTATACAAAACAGCAGAATTAAATATGCCACCTTTATGAGAGTTAAATGGCCCAGTATACCTTCCCAATCAATGTACAGTTCATACATATTTGGCCCCTGACTTTAACCTTCTACCTTCTAAGCATCTCCATGAGTTTAAAGTTCTATAACTGACTTAGCTTTCATACTAACTTGCATCACTATTATAACCATCTTCTTAGATCTAGAACGCCCTCTTGATTCTTAAACAACTCAAAATTTAGCTATGAGACTCAAGCTGTCTATTCTTCAACGACCTCAGAGAGCTGAGAAGGATAAATATATCTGATTATATAGGAAGTGCAGGGCCTGCAGCTTCCAATACTAAGAAATGACAAACCAGTGACTACCTGGACAGTTCCCATTTTCTCTCCATACATTCCAGCATCAGTCTTCAGCCTTTTGGTCCTGTTTCTCTGACAGATATTGTAGAGCAGGGATTATGAAGGACTTACCTACCCCGTCTTGGCAGAGCTAGGCTGTTGACTTCCCTGCTACCAAGTTTTGTCCTTTTTGGACAGCAGTCTGTCTGCAGTTGAAGCAAGGAGTTTTTTCATGCCAAGAGATAGGCTTGCCACTAATTCAACCATCACAAACTGGAGATTCTTCGATGCTTATCTTCTACTTGGAGTAGAATAGGGGGTGCTGTCAGGAGCTGATATGTGACGATATAAAAAAAAAATCTTAATTTAAGTCCACATCTTTGAATGCCATATTCTGCAGATCTCTTGGGGTTTTTGAAGATGCCCTATCTATCTCTTGTATTTAGATAAGCAAATGTTGCTTGTCTCTTAACAACTTGATTACTGAGTAGCTTAGAGAATATCTGTGATAGACTGTCATAGTAGCTAACAAGGTGACATGCATGCATGACTAGGAGTTTGTTTTTCTTAACTATCCTAAACAGTTTAAGATGATTGGTATCAGGAGGCCAGAGCTTCACATATCATTTTTAAGTATCTCTAGGTACGATACCATTAGGAAGCTTTACCTTTAATTTTGTATCAATATACAAAGATCTTCAAATATGGCTAAATATACTCTTAATTTTGTATCAATATACAAAGATCAATGCCAATGTGGCCCAATACAATCTTAATATTGCACCCATATACAAGGGTCAATACCATTGTGGCCAACTATAATCTTAATTTTGTATCAATATACAAATATCAATACCGACATAGTCCAATACAATCTTATTTTTGCACAATAAACAATGGTCAATACCACTTTAGCCAAATATACTACTAATTTTGTATCAATACACAAAGGTATAAGGGCATATTCAATAATCTGACCCTTCTTCTTGGTCCTTCCTGTGTTTTGTCTATGTCTCAATTTTTCTCAAGTCCAAGCATTCCTACATAGGAGATAAAGAAGGATACAGAAAAGGGAAAGAAGGAATACCCTGGGTCTAACCTCCAAAACCCATTAAACATGACCATTTAACAACTTGCAATCTCTTCCCCTAAATAACAAAGTTTTCAGTTGTCCTTCAAATAACACAAAAAGGGGGGGGGCAGAGAAACACCCTCCCCACCCTCTGGGTATGGGACATCGCTCTCTTAAAATGACTTCCTGCTGATTTGGGTTGTAGTAAACCTGTTTGGGGCCCGAACCAAAATGGAAAAATGGTTAAAAATGTTAATACAATCCTTTTATGTGCAGTCCTTCTGTTCTCAGATGTTTAGATGTCCTAAGGAGTTTGTAGGCAGAAGCTGAACTTCCAGGCTTTATTGAGGTATCTTAGAAACCTTGGAATAACTTTGCCTCACGACCCAGCCATACCACTTCTGCGTATACACCCAAAGGATACCTCACAGAGACATAGGGAAGTATCCTCATCTATGTTCATAGCAGCCTTATTTGTAATAGCTAGAAATTGGAAACAACCCAGATGTCCCTCAACTGAAGAATGGATTAAAAAACTGTGGTACATCTATACAATGAACTATTACTCAGCTATCAGAAACAATGAAATCATGCAATTTGCAACCAAATGGATGGAACTAGAGAAGCTCATCCTGAGGGAGCTAACCAGAAGGATGCACATGGCATCTATTCACTTATAGTAGGATTTTAGCTATATCATACAGGATATCTGTACTACAACCAACACACCAAAAGGAACATGGACATAAACTTTTTTTTCATTTCTTTTTCTTTTTCCTTTTCCTTTTTTTCTTTTTCTTTTTCCTCTCTTTTTTTGTTGTTGTTCTTTGTTTTTGTGGGTTTGTGTGTCTGTTGGTCTTTTTTTAGATTTCCCCCATAGCAAGGAGACACCTTTCACAGGCAGTACTGCCTCGTAGGCCCCTGGTGTATGAAGAGGCTCTTGGCCCTCATATGACTCCTGATCTGTGGTGAGAGACTTTTATGCAGGGACACTCCACCCCAGAGGATCAAGATGGAAGGGTCAGGGGGTAGAGCATGGGAGGGTGGGGCTGGGAAGCGGGAAAAGAGGACAATATGTTAAGGATGTAACCTGTAGCAACAAACAAATAAATTTATTAATTTAAACAAAGCAGGTAACAACGTTAAAACACTGTAAATAAAATAAAGGATACAGCCGTTCAACCTGGTTTTATAAACCTCCAAGTGTCGAAAAAACGTAGAGCTAAGGTAAAATACAGGAGAAATGTGGTGTTAACCCATGCCTTTAACTTCAGCAGAGACAAGAGGAGCACCATAGAGTTAGTGGACTTATAAATTCTAGAGTTACACGGAACAGGATGGTGAGGGTACTCAACCTTAATCCCATCATTCAAGAAGAGTACACCCTTAACCCCAACACACTAGAGACAGAAGCAGGCAGATCTCAGAGCTCAAGGTCAGCCTGATAGAAAACAAACTCTAAATAGAGAAAAACTTCGATCCAGGAGTGGTGGAACACATCTTTAATCCCTTCAGATGGGAACCACAGGTCTCTGATCCCAATAATTAGAATGCAGAGACACACATATTGTTATTTTTAAGGCTCACCTGTCAAACTCCATATTCTCTAAAGTAAATTCTATGAAATATTCACTGAGTATCAATTGGTGCAAACTTTCAAAAGTTTAAGATCCCCTGGGCAGTAATTTGCATCCCTGAATGGAATCTACTCATTTGAAACCAAAAATAATTTTAAGCAATTTTCATGCTAAAGTAGTCATGAAATTGAGGGGGCTTTCTGCTTCAGTAAATTGTACACATTTTCTATTTTCCTTAACTCTTTTTCCTTTGAGCAAATGTGGCATGTGTTCCTAAATTATTTGTGAAAACAGTTTTGGTGAGGTGTCAAGGATAGGAAAATTCTACATTAATTTATTTTCAGCTTTACTTAAAGAAGATAAGGTAAAATATTCAATACCATTAATTAAGTGATTTAAACAAAAAAGAAACAATTAAAAACAGATGTTATAAAAATTTTATTAGGTTTATTTTGAGATAAAATACCAAGTTTAATATTATTCCCAAGAAAGAATACTATATAATAGACAAAATGATTGATTTCTATTCTGAATAATCTACTATTCTTTCTAAATATTAACAATATTGATATTAATATATGACTATATAATTCAATGTATTACATTAGTATAAAAATACTTCTAACAAATCTAATAAAATTGTGCATAGATACTGGTTCACTGTGCAGTTTCTTATTGCTTTTTATATGTGTTTGTTTTTAATTGAAAAATTCTACCATAGGAATATTTATAAATGATCTATTTCATATAATAAAATAGGCAGAGATATTTCTAGACAAATTCTGGATTAAATATGTGTAATTCCCATGTTATTTTTATCTTTGAATATAGTTATTACAGGATACATTAATCAGGACATAAAGCAGATACTTTATTTGTATTTTTTTATATAAGTACTTTATTTTTTTTTCTTCAAGTTACATCTCAGTCACAAACCCTTCCCTATTCCCCCTTCCTGTCCCACCCTTCCACCCTCTTCCCCCACAACAACTTCCCTTTTCAATCCAACAAATGGTTCTTTCTCTTATAACAGTAAATTCTATACAAAACAGCAGAATTAAATATGCCACATTTATGAGAGTTAAATGGCCCAGTATACCTTCCCAATCAATGTACAGTTATACATATTTGGCCCCTGACTTTAACCTTCTACCTTCTAAGCATCTCCATGAATTTAAAGTTCTATAACTGACTTAGCTTTCATACTAACTTGCATCACTATTATAACCATCTTCTTAGATCTAGAACGCCCTCTTGATTCCTAAACAACTCAAAATTTAGCTATGAGACTCTAGCTGTCTATTCTTCGACCACCTCAGAGACCTGAGAGGGATAAATATATCTGATTATTATAGGAAGTGCAGGACCCGCAGCTTCCCGAACTAAGAAATGACATACCCGTGGCTGCCTGGACAGTTCCCATTTTCTCTCCATACATTACAGCATCAATCTGCAGCTGTTTGGCCAAATTTCTCTGACAGACATTGATTGTAGAGCAGGAATTATGAAGGACTTACCTACCCTGTCTTGGCAGAGATAGGCTGTCGACTTACCTACTTCCAAGTTTTGTCCTTTTTGTTTTTGGACAGCATTCTGTCTACAGTTGAAGCACATTTTTTTTTTTTTGCCAAGAGATAGACTTGCCACTAATACAACCACCTCACTCTGGAGATTCTTCGATGCTCATCTTGTACTTGGAGTGGAATAAGGGATGCTGTCAGGAGCTGGCATGTCTTAATTTCAAAAAAATCTTAATTTAAGAAAACATCTTTGAATGCCATACTCTGCAGATCTCTTGGGGTTTTCCCCAATAATATATTCTTTACACTGAAAGAAAATCAAGATCATAGTAGAGATTAACTTCCTCAAGAACGGATTGGTATAAAAATTGTTACAATTCGGAGGAATTAAAAATATTAATGTGATTTTATTTTCCTTGGTATTTAAATATTTCAACAAAATGTTGCTTCTTTATGTGTGATTTAATATCTTTTCCTTAGTTTTATTGAGTATTTTGTGTTTAATTATAAATCAAATATATGTAGTATATTGAAAACCATTCAGTTATCTGGGCATGGTGATACATAGCTTTAATTCCAGAACTCAAGAGACAGAGGCACGGGGATTGCTTTGGTTCAAGGGCAACCTCATCTACAAAGCAAGTTCCAGGACAGCCAGAACTCTTACCCAGAGAAATCCTATTTGGAAAGAAAAAAAATAAGAAAAATACAGAAGGTAGATAGAGATAGACAGAGATAGATAGATAGATAGATAGATGATAGATAGTTAGATAGATAGATAGGTAGATAAAGATAGAAATAGAGAGAGAAGGAGTGAGGGGGGGAGGGATAGAGGGAGGGAGTAATGGAGGAAGGAAGGAAGGAAGGAAGGAAGGAAGGAAGGAAGGAAGGAAGGAGCAGGAAGGAAGGGACGAAGGAAAAAGGAAAATCATTCTGTTAATTTATGTTATATCACTAGGTAGCAATAACTTTCAGGATGTGTCTGGATTATTAAAATGGTGACAAAATAGATGTCATATTACATGATTCATATTTTTCTTGGGAACATTGTCTCTGCAATGCAGTATCTAGTTATATAATATTAGAATTGACATATATTAAATAGTTTACAAAGTTATCTTATGAACCAGAGTCCTAATATACTTACAAGTGACAGTTAAAGTGTAATAAGAAAAATATACAACTATGCTTCTATACTGGTTAAATGTTATGTACGTGTCTCCTGGGTAATTTTATTTTTAATGAAACATCAGAGATAACCTGGTTTTCTTATTAGTATATCTAATGTTGGTACCTGTAGCATAGTTTCATATCTTACATTTATGAACCACACTAATATACTTCAATTTTAATGAAGAAATTTACATACTGGATCCATAATTACAATGTAAATGTATTAATATATTCATTTGTATGTCTATTTTTGAGACAGGATCTTAGATATCCCAGGCTAGTGTCAAACTCACTGTAAAGCAAAGGGTGAGTCTAACTCCTTATTTCTCCTTTCATTTGCTGAGTGTTGCACTAAAACACTTGGCTTATGTAGTGCTGGAGGTCATATCCCAGGTTTTATAAATGATAGCAAAGCTCTCTACCAACTAAGCCAGCTTTTCAGAGAGGGAATAATTTTAAAAGGAAAAAATATATATAACAAATAAATTATTTAATAGCTCTGAAGTATATGACATACCATAATAAAATTTATTAGATGTTTGAATATATAATAACTTTTCTTTTTCCTTATTATTATCTCCAGAAGAATGTCTTGGATGAAGCCTTTGGAGTAAGAACAAAATCATCTTAAGGATAAATAGAGAAACAGCCAATTTATTTTGAATATGAGACTAATTGGCTTCAAAGCAAATATGTATAACATCACTAAACCAGACTGATTAATTAGGATGAGTCTTAACATTTAAACTTTCAATCTGGCTGATATATCACTTTATGGGAATATTTTATATGAAATAACCACTTATTGACACACAATGAAGAGGTTTTTAAAAACCTATTATTAGCTTTCTAATACCTGCTACAAAACCAAAAATACTCACAATCTAATGTCTAATGTTCTTCTTGATGACTAAGTTCAAAATCACTATCACCTATCATCAACATTCTATATTAATTTATCACCACAGCTTTTGGATAGCATACTTTGTAAAAATATGCTATAGGTTTCACATAGTAGTATACATCTTTAATCCCAACACTTGGGATCCTTTACCAGGCAGATGTCTGTGAGTTGGAAGCTAGCCTGATCTACCAATGAGTTCCATGGCAGCTAGGAACAAATACTGAAACCCTGACTCAAATAACCACCCTGACTATCACAAACAAATATACAAATGACTTGACTGTGGGTTGAAATTCATCTGGGCAATATCAAATTGATATATATTTCTTTACTGATATAGATGGCAAATCAATTGTAGTCTTATTGTGATAGAACAATATATGAGAGTTTTGATATGTATTTATTTTATTTTCAAAAAGCAAAACTTAGGTCCGCTATGAAGTATTAAGTTTTGCACTGAATGCTTTTCCACTTTGTGAGACAAGGTACAGGAATCAAGGAGATAAAAAGTTGGGGATGAAAACTTGTGTACAGAAATCTCAGTTGTATCAAATGTAAGAATATTAAGACTTTACAAAACATCCATGCTACTAAGTAAAAACAGTTTCACTCTACAAACAGAAGCCTAATCTGATCTATGTTCATATGAGAGTTATTAAGTCCTTTGGCTATGGATAACTACAGTAGGCATAGAATATCTCTTCCTACAAAAATGAAATTGCTTATTACCTTCTTCCTTGGGCACACCAGAAGGGCTGGCACATATGATGAAGGCATATTGTCCTCATTAGTTATTTAAACCGATTGCAATTGGAAATTCAAAAGAACATGGGTTAGTTGGAAATGTTTCTCCTGGGGAATTCATAAAGAAAAATTACTGCATCCACATATCAGGTGCAAAAAATGGGAAGTGGCTTCCGCAGCTTTCTTAGCATTCAGAGTCCATGGCTTTGGACTACCCTTCCAAAGCATCTATAACAAAGGATAGTTACAAAACATTATCTATGTAAATACAGTTACTAAAACTGTTTAGAGCATTCTTGTCTGGACATTCTTCACATGGAATTGCGGAGATAGTGAGTTCTCCAGCTTTCCATTATTTAAACCAATATCAGGAGCTTGAAATTAAAAGTCCTTATTATTATAATAAACAAATCAAGTAAAAACTAAAATAGTGTTCCATGACATGAATTTCAGGATTTTTTTTATTTATTTACATCTGTGTGTGTATTTGTGTTTGTGCCAATGTATTCCACATATGTTCATGTACCCCTGGAAATCAGTAAAGGATCAGATCCTCTGGACTTGGAATTATAGGTGAAGTGAGTCACCAGGTGTGGTCCAAAGAGCATAATTTAGATCTTCTGCAAAATCAGACAATGAACTTAACTACTGAGCCACCTCTCCAGCACCTCAGAATACATTTAAAATCCCAAATTAATGTACTAAAATGTGCTATATAGTGACTGCATGTGATTCTCTATCACAGACCTTATAATGTGGGTGATGTTTAGAGTCTTTCAACTCATATAGATTTTGTTCTGTCTAGAAATTAAATTCGTAAACCCAATCTAAGCAGACTGTGCCAATGTGCTATGTTCCACCCCTGCAGTTCTTTTATGTAATTAAAATTGTTTTCTTTATATATGTATCTGTAGGTGCAAATGGGTGTATAAACATGGAGATATCTGGCTCTACCATTAGACAGCAAGCAACTTTGTGGACTTGGTTCTCTCCTTCTTCTTTTATGTGGTTCTAGAGATCAAAGTTAGGTTTACATGCTAAAGAGTCATTACACACTTACTAGGAGATCTCTTCCGAACTAGCTGAATGATTTTTGTATGTTCTTAGATTGTAATCAATTTTAACGTGAAAACCACAATAATTTTTCATATATCTCTAAATGAACCAATATGTTTCTCAGGTTAGAACTATTATAAAAATAAAAATACCTGATATAATTAGCACCAAATTTTCTTTTCTTTTCTTTTAATATCTACATGTTTTCATACTTCTTGAATGCTTTTGCTAAATAATATAAAGAGCTACTTAAATTTTTTAAGTAACATATTTTGTCCACAAAATTTTCTGGGTCTGTTTCTACCTAATTCCCATTTTCTCCTTTCTTAATACCATGATAGCCATTCAAAGACATGCAAAGCTTGAGTATATATTCTGCTCCACAATTTTTGTTCTTTTCACTTTGGTTTTCTTTTCCATTCAGACTTTATTTCCTTTTTGATGACTCATTTTTTTTTATCTGTCTCACTGCCCTCCATCTCAGTTTCTCATCTTTACTTTGTCTGTCTGTCTGTGTCTCTTTCTCTTCCTGCACATATATTGATTTTTGGATGTAAGAATTTCTTGCTTATGACTGGTTATTTCTCCTACTGTTTCTTCTAAAGATTCCACCACTTCCTTGATTCCGGTACCTTCAGGACCAGCAATCTGTGAGGAATAGCCCAGTCCCAGCTGACATCGGCTCCAGCTTGCCACAAGCTGAATCCAGCCAGAGGCTTACTCCACAGGCTCCAGTCTGTCTGAGGAAAGAGGTAATCTGACAAGAATGACTTAATAGCCAGGGGCAGACTGTACACCAAGTGAATACCTGCCAGGACAGCAGAAATGCTGAGTTTACCGTAAGGAATGAGTAGCTATTTAAAAGTGTCTAGCTGCAGGAAATTAAAGCATCCAGATGGCAGAATTGTTGCTGATCTGTGTATAGACACTCTGTCTTGTAATTCTTCAAGTAATCATAATCTGAGTCTTTCTAGCCCGAAACTCAAAGACAGTCTGTTCCTACCTACTGCTTCCTTCATACTTACAGATTTGTACAAAAATTTTACTTTTTTGGTAGAAATTATCATGGAAAATACTTATACATCAAGTATGCAGTGCACTTAATAAATAAAAATACTTAGGTTCAGAACTATGTATTCTCTTTTTGAACCTGCATAACAAAGTACAAAAAAAATTTGTCTAGCTTTAGGAAATTCTTAAAAATTGAGCAGTGTCAATGTTCTCTAACAACTACAATTACAGTGACTAGATTTAATAGAGATACCATAAAATATAGTAATATTCTAAATAAAAATGCTACAAATCCTTATAATCTTATTAACTGAATATCAAAATGGGTAACTTGAAACACATCCCACTCTAAACTCAAAAGATTTCTCAAGGTTGTAGGGAATATATTCAGATTTCAGATAATCTCGAATCACACTTTTTCTTTCATTATTTGGATTGCATTGTAACTGCTAGTCTTAGTGTTAAGACTGCAAAGATGGACAAAGTGAAATGTCTTCTTGATAATACCAAATATTTCATAAAGACAGAAAAATATACATCTTCTCTGAAAATAATGGAACCTAGAGAGGTAGATCACATAACGTGAGTGTCACATAAATATGAAAACCTGAGTTCAAATTCTGAGTACCCATATTAATCTAGGCACCAAAGCACATGCCTGTAATTGATATGCTGAAAAAATAACATGGGATGCGGAGACATAAGAAGCCCCAGATACTCATTATTTCTTTTAGTTTCTTTCCTGTTGCTATGATACAGGAATCTGAGGATGAAATTACTTATTTCATCTTTCACTTTTGGATCCCAATTCATTGTTAAGGGAAGTCAGGGCAGGAACCTAAATCTAAATACTGCTAGCTGGTTGGATCTTGGACTAAGTCAACTCATATTTATGTTTCTTATAATACTTAAGAACACCTGTGAGAGATGGTGCCATTGGAAGAAAATCTATAGTTATTAATATTCAAAATCAATGTATAACACCTAACAACAGTTTATCAATAATTGTCCTATACCTACAGATAATTGTGGACTTCACCATTACCAAGGAAACTTATCTTTGTGATAGACTGAGACCACTGCAGAAAAACACATGCAATCAAAATATACTTACAAAACCCAGTCTCAATGGATACATCTATAAAACACTCCCACACCAAAGGCTCAGGGAATATTGTGAAAGAGGGTCTACACAGATTTAAGAGCCAGAGGTTAGGGAGATTGTTGTAACACTGAGTCTTGCAGTAATATTAGAACATGGACTCATAAAATCTCACCAACATGCCTTTTAAAATATGAGCTGAATAAGGATGACATCAATGGACATGCCAAAGTAGATAAAGAAAACACATGAAGCCTCCAACCTACAGAAAAAAAATATAGAGAATTGTGAAAATTTCAATGAATTTCAAAACTAAAGTTTTAAAAAAAAAACCAGCTAGAACTCCCTTTTAAATGTATGTGTCTTTAAGTTTCACTCTTTCCAGAATAGTTCCACCTAAAGACCCAGCCAACCACTCCTGGGTATACATCCAGATATACATGCAGAAACCCATTCATTTGCACAATTAGGAATCCCCAAAAGATCTTTCACAAAACTAGAAGTCATAATATGTACTGAAAGGATTGGTAAATAAAATAAATGAATAAGTGAATAAATAAAGTTTTTTTCTTTTTTTCTTTATCCTTTTTACTGATTATTTGTGAATTTCACACCATGCACCCAATACCATTAATCTCCCCATCTCTTCATATCTATGCTCCACGTTTGCAAATTTCCACCTGAAAGAAAATATAAGGCAATTTAGTAGAGAATTGTCTTAGCTATAACAGCTGAACTTCAAAAATATTTAACTAGTACATATGAATAAACCTTTTAATCTTTTATGAACTTTAATGTCCTTTTTTGAACAATGATCAGAGAACGTGAAAAAAAAAAACAAACAAGATTTATAAAGTAAATTCTTACCCTGACAACAGAGAGGACTACTAATCATGCATATTGTGGCTATCTTAAAGATTTTGTGTATTTGGACACGTGTTCTTTACACTACATGAGACTTGGTATCTCTTATTTTAATTTCCATATCAGCAATCCATATTTAAAAGTTAACTCCTTGGAATGAGAATGGAAAATAAAATTAAGTCTTTATTTTAATATGGCACATAGTAAATGGTGATGGATCATTTCCTTGGTGAAAATTTTTGGATGTTCAAAAATTAGAGATAATTTTACATTTGATGATATGGTAGTAGAAACTGATACTGTATAAACATCTTTTAAATGACTCAGCATCATAAATCATTGAGCTTTTTCTTCACAACAAAATATGTTATGAACTATACTGTTCTTGTTTTTAAGCACAGTGGCCATTTTCAATGTAGTTTAAAGATAAGCAGGAAATAAGATATACCTTAAACTTAAAAAAAAAAAAAAAAGGGAAGAGGATGGGGGATTGAGGGTGGGAGGGTGGGACTGGAGGGGGGAATAGGGAGGGGACTGAAATTGAGATGTAACTTGAAGAAATAATCAATAAAGGAAAAAAATAAAAAAATAAAGATAAGCAGAGATGGATGTAAGAAATTTATTTATTATAATTACACTAGCTATTTAAATACTGGTTTGATAGTAAAATGTAGAAAAGCTGAAAATATTGAAGAAAATGCTATGCAAATGCTAACAGATAAATTAAAAGGGAGAATTTAAGCCAGTGTGCTCAAATTCTCTACTTCCTGGATTTGCTAATGTTACTTAACAGTGAATGATGTTATCATTTTGATAGAGAAGCATAAATTGTCATGTGCCATTGTTAGCTTCCTTGCATAACATAATCATCTTTAGGCTGTGGCTAATTGATAATTGTTACCATATAAGCTGAGCTCTGGGTAGACAACTTGGAGAAACTCCATCAAACTGACAAGTAATAAAATATGCAATTAGACCATCACTCATAATCCTAAACCTAACCCTCCCTTCTAGGTCAAAACAGTTACAGTACCGCAACCTATTCTTTGCTACCCATGAGATTTTCTACATCAGCTCTGCCCACACTGCTTGGCAGTAATTATACCATGGAGTTGACTTTTGTTGGTTTATGTTTTTTTTTTTTTGAATTTTCATTGTGTTGCAATTTGTGTCATATCTTAGTAACTTAGAGCAAAGGATGTCAGAATTTGGTTTGGAAGGTCAGTTGTGACCTACACCTCTTATTAATCCATTGTAACTTTCTATGATTCTAAGAGAGGATCCTGATTTGAGCTTAATTTTTATAAGTTTTTCACTATATTTGCATAACAGAGAAAGAGGCGAGCTAGGTCCTCTTAAATGTATATATTCAGTGTACATCTATTACACCATCAGTGCTGCACTGTAGTACTGGCTTAAAGAACATTATATTCTTTATTATATCAACCAATGCAGAGAAGAAATCACATTGACTAGATGATAATCTTGTGTCTTTGACACATTCTTAGTTGTGATTAGTCATCTTTGATAGTCATTGCCACCCGTTTAGATACAACATGCTGAATGAGCTAAAGAACGGGTATTAATTTAGTATAATTATAGAGCCTAGTAGTACAAAATGATAAAAGACTAGCAAGATTGACTTTGGGTAGGACTTCTGTACTCAGCTTTTTCTCTGCATATACACCATACTTGATTATTTTTTTTAAGTCAGGCTTGGTAGGTGAATGAAAGGTGCTCATCACTTCAGATAGTTTTAGTGACTTCTTGAAATGTTCTGTCTTCAAATATAGGGATTCAAGCCTCTGTGCTTGAATTTTGGAGCAAAACAATGCTTTATAACAAGTGATACTGAAAATGCTTCACTATGTGTAGATCATGGCACTATCTACTCAGCATGAAGGAAAAAATGAACACAGAAATATTATGAAGCTTTCAGTTCAGTCTTTACAAGTGACCTTTTTTTTTTTCTAAATTGAATCCATTTGCTGACCTTTATGGCTTCATTAACCATAATCTAAATATGTTTATCATCATAATGATTGTACCACATTAACTTCTCAATAGTAATACTTATCCACAAAACTTGTAACTTAAAAAAATAAATGCACAATATCTCTGAATAGTACAGTATTCATAATTATGTTTCTCAGCTGGAAGCTGCTATAATCTGCAGATAATGACCATAGTCATCAGAAAATATGCTTTTGGGGGAAAATCAACTGTATCAATGTACTATAAGTGAAATGCATATCACAAGAAAGCTCTAATTCCTTTTGTTAGTTGAATATGTAACTTTGTAATTAAGAAGTGATCCTTTCCATTACTGATATATATTTTCATTGATTTTTAGAAAAAGCTTTAAAGTTCCCACTTCTTTAGGTTTAATATGATAAATTCATCAGAGTTAATGTACCTTCTATTTAAATTTCTGAAAAGTCTGTGTTAGCATGTATTTACAAAGTTAAGAGAAGACTGACATTTAAAAAAAAGTTAAAACTATTTATGCAAATGGTTTAATATTGTTTTACTACTTTAAACCTTATCAAGTTCCAGCTGAGAGTTTAACATTGTTTTTCACTAATTATAAAGCATTTCTCAAAAATCTTTCTTTCTGACTTTACCAATAGTAAGTATTGTGCTTGATTGAGTGGAACTATATGTCTCCTATAGAGACATACTTGGATGCTTGGATCCCAGTTAGAGGAACTCTTTGACAAGATTGAGAGGTGTGGACTTGTTGGAATAGGTGTCATTGTGTTTAGGGTTTGAGGTTTCAAAAGTACATGCATTCTGAGTTATCCCGCACTGATAACTAGCCTTCATGGTTGTTATCTCAACATGTAAATTCTCAGCAACTAATCATGCATCATGTCTCTCTGCCTGCTGTCATGATGGTCATGAACTCCCTCTCTGAAACTAAGTTCAATAAACTCTATACTCTATCAGTTGTCTTGGTTATGGTATCTTAGCACCTCAATAGGAAAGGAATTAAAACAAGCATAAATTGTCACCACAGCAATAAGACACATCCAAGTACTTCTTTATTCCTTATATTAGTAAAAATTTGTTTTTTTAAAACAAAGTCTTCATTATTACAGGGTTTTAAATGTCTTAATAACCAAAAACAGACTTCCATGAAGAGTATAAAGCTGAGTATAATACTCATAAGAGAAGACTTAGCTCCTGAATTATCAACAGAAGCCACTAATTGTGAAACATGCAGGTTAGACATTAGGCCATCAAGGTTTTAATTACTGGTCTCAATTCATTAGCTGCATATGTTAAGACAAATATTCCTTCTCAGTCACAAAACAAATTAATATGTGGAAGGAGGACCTGTGTTGGGAATAATATTGTTATATAGTTATCCGATCTGACAGGTCTTTTGAGACCCTGATGAAAATATGAAGATGCAGTCTCAACTGTTGTGGAAACTCCTCCAACCCAACAATAGACAAAGTTACAGTCATAGTCATCCCTAGCAGAGAGGGATCTGAGAATGCACAATCTTAATCTTTTCTCTAACCATGTGTTGTAAATTTGTTTCATGCTGAAAAGTGCTTGACAGTTGCAAATGTAATTTCCATTAGTCAAAATGGGAGTTAAAAAAGGAATTCACAGTCACCTGCTTTGGCAACTGTTATCAGTATATTTTGATTTATGGCAGCACACAGAGATTCATTATTTGGGAACCTAAACATAGAGTGATTTTAGACATCCAAATTGTGTGTCCTTACTTATTTTTTTTTTGTGCCTTAGACATCTATTTATTTATTACATCTCATCTTGTTGTTAAGAGGATTTACAAAGACAAAATACAACTAAATAGCGTAACAAATAAAGCCAGGACAAGTCTACAATGCAGAAACTGAAGAAAGGCTTAGCAATATTTATCATATGATGTTCACATGATCTTTCTATAAGCTCATTTCATTTCTGTTTTTTTAATTTATTTATTTATTGCTTCAGGCTACAACTCCATCATAGTGTCCTCTTTTTCATTTTAAACAGATTATTCATCATTTGTATCCATTGACGACATCGCATGCTACACACTGAGATGATTTCATGTATAGCCACCAATGAATGTTGCATAACTCTAGTCAAAAGCCTTTGGAAAGAGAAATAAATAGTATTGAAAGGGAACCAGATAGTGTGGAAGGGTCAGAAATAATTGAAAAGTAAAAAGTTCAGTTTTGGAGACTTTTGTCTAATTTATTTAGAGCAAGAAAAATAAAACTGTCACAAGGAAACATGAAAAAAAGAGGTGAGAGTTTGCTTAATAAACACTTTAACTGTGTCAGGATCATCTTCTGCTATATAGGGAGTTTAAAGTCAGCCTTAGCTGCATGAGACCTTGTCTCAAAAGTAATTGTAGAGGTGATCTCAGAAAAGTAAATTGATCAGATTTACAAAAATTACTTTACCTGTAAATAAATATTACAGATTTAAGAATAATATAACATCTTAAGTATAAAATCATAAAATTATCAGTTCTCTGAAATTAAAGATGAATATCATTTTACTTTTATTACTAATATGTTTACTTTTAATTTTATGGTACATAAAACATATAAGAGAGTTCCAGCAACAACAATAACAACAAAATATATATGAAATGAACATGAATTTTAGTAGTAAGAATCATAGAAGATATTGGATGGAGGAGAAGAATGGAAAATGATGTAATTAAATTTTAGTTAAAAATAAAATAAAATTTAAAAAATGAAATTAAACAAAAATTATAATATCTAAAATATCCTGGGAGAACAAATTTTGAATTAAGCATAGTATTAAAACATATATAAATATTTTAATATAATTATTTTTATTTCTATGAGAATAGAGAATTCAGAGCCCAAATTTTAGAAATAACAAAAAGAAATTTAGCTCGTTTCATTCACTACATATAACTTAAAAATTAACAAAGCACATATATGCATAATGACTAATGCAATTTGTACACATAGAGAAAAATCTAAATTGTTTAATATAGTTCATGATGTTATATAAAATATATTTTCATATTCCAGTATGAACAATGGTTTTGTTGGTTATTTAGAACCTGTTATATGCAATAATTGTACTGCACACAATTGAAAACAAGATTTCATTGGATACAGGACAACATAGATTTACTAGATTTGAATGCCAGTTCTTTTTCATTTTACAAATTTTATGGTACAACCCTAAACTGGAAACAACCCAGATGTCCCTCAACTGAGGAATGAATAAATAAATTGTGATACTTCTACATAATGGAATATTATTCCACTATCAGAAACAAGGATATCATGAAATTTACAGATGAAATTTATGGATGAAACCAGAAAAGATCATCCTGAGTGAGCTAATACAGAAACCAAAATATGCACAGGGTATTTACTCACTCATAAGAAGATATTAGCCAATATGCAGAGGACCACCATGTTACAGTCCACAGACCCAAATAAACTAAGTATCAAGGAGGGCTCAAGGGATGATGCTTGAACCTGTCTATGTAGGGGAGATAAAATAGATGTTGGAAGTGGATGGAAAGAGGGATCTGGACAAGAACCCAACATTACTGTATCCCAGAAGCCCTATCCAGCAGATAAAGGAAACATGCTGAGACCCACAGTCAAACACCAGGCAAAAATCAGGAGGCACTGAGGAAAAGTTAAGGGAAGGTTTGAGGAAGCTGGAGGGATCAAGGACACCACAAGAAGATCCACAGAACCAATTAGCTTAGACACAAAGGGGGCCATAGAGACTGAATCATCAATCACAGAGCTTGCAAGGATTGGTCCTAGGCTCATTGCATATATGAAGCTGACAGGCTGTTTGGTCTTCAAGTGGATCCCCTAACAACTGGAACAGGGTCTATCCCAGACCTATCTAGATGTTGACTATCTCTCCAGGGGGAAAATGAGCTCCAGTTAATTTTCCTAACATAGCTGTCTTATCTTGTCTGCATGGAAGAGGAGGCACTTAGTCCTGATGTGGTTAGATGTGCCAGAGTGAGTTGATACTGGGTATTGGGTGGAAGGTATGGGGGAAGAAGATGGGAGGTTGGGAGTGGGAAGAGGGGAAGAAGGGGAATGGGGATTGGAATGTAACATAACAAAATTTTAAATTAAAAATAGTTAAAATAAAATTCATGGTACAGAATTAGCAACTCAGCCTGTTCAATTGATACCTTTGTTTTGTGAAATTATTCACAGTCATACTTAAAAAGAATCACAGGTTGAAATGCTAAAACATGGTATTAAAGACTGAGTGTCATAGAAAGAAAATAAATTTATTTTAACCTCCTCTTTTTTTCTTTGGAGGCTAAAGTTTTGTGGTTAAGGTGCCAATGGTAGAGTTCAGGTGGTTTGTCTTCTCATCTGAGAATGGGGAAGTGATTGTTCCTTGTATAATGGAGTCTGTCCTGTTAATAAGGCTTTTCTTTTATCAACCAACTAGCTATCAATAGGAGCACATCTTAAAATTATCAGATTTTGGGATAATAAAAATACCAATTCTGAAAAGACACAATCTATAGCAACTCGGACTCTACTAACAGAATACATCACTACAAGGAGAGCCAGCAAGGTATTAGATAGAAAGTGCAAACAATTGATTTTCTTGTTTCCAGTTGGCAACATTCTAATGGTAGTGATGGCTCAAAACATCTTCAGATCTTTTATGTTTTATTTTATCATTTAAAAATGAAAGCTACTATTTGTAGTTAAATATTTTAGAACTAACATAGTCAGAGAATTAATTTTAATAATATACACTATCCACTCATGTGAACTAAAAGAAAGGTATTTTTTTTCTTATGTATTAACTGAAATCTGAGAAGTTAAATGAAATTCCCCAAATTGCTTAGCAAAAAGTGATCAAGGTATGGATTTTCTACAGTCACTAATGCTTTATTACCCATGAAAATTTAGTTTGTTACAAAATACAGAGGAAAAGATGTGTATATAGTCATACTGGAATATATCAAAATATGCCAGAATATACCAAAAGCACTATAATTTGAAGGAGCAAAAATATAACAGAAAATAAAAAATTAAACTCTTTCATCAGAAATTTTATTTATAAGAATTTGAAATTACCAAGGAGTGTTACTATTTCCTTGAAATAAATTATGATCCTAATGAAGAAAAATGTCTTGGAGTAGCAGTATTCAGTTTTTTTTTTTTTTTCAGTTGGAATAGAACTTGATAATTTCAGGAAAAGTTAGTAGCTTTTTTATCCTCAAAAATTACCAAATGAATGGACTGCTCTGGAAGTGCTATTAGCCTTTGAGAACGTTCATGACAAAAAGTACTAATTTGGAAGAAATCAGAGTGTGCTTATTAGAAAATACACTATTTTATCATCTACCAAAAGTTCTTTTATTGTTAAAATGATTAATTAAAATAATTTTACATGTATATTTTTGAGACCTACCTAATTTATATTTCTCAAAATTACCCTTTAAGATTTAACTATATCTTGACATTTCAAAATGTTAGTCCCTGGAAGAAATACAATGCTAATTATATTTAGGAACAGTTTTTTTATCTTTAATTATTTTCAGATAACTTTGACTTACTAATTTTTAAAAGGCTTATCAGTAATAAAGAAAATGAGTATCAATTTGAGAACGAGTGAGAGAGAGCATAGGAAGGCTTGGAAATAAGGGAAGGAGAGAAGTGAAATAATTATGTTGTAATTTAAATGTATTTTTAAAGAGAAATATCAAAAGGACATATTTTCTGTGTAATTTTTACTTTATAAAAATAGCTACAATTTCATTTCTAACTATTCATATATATATACACAAATAATATGAAAAAACACATTTTATTTAATATTAAAGGATTATTAAACTTAAGCACAAGATTATAAATAAGGTGGTTATGAAAGGACAAACTTTGTGTAGTGAAGGTGGGCTAAAAGCAATGAACAGTATCAATAAATTATTTATATAATTAAAGACTTTCCTTCAAAAGATATTATGAGGCAAATAAAAAGAGATCAATTAAAAATATTTAAAATATACATATTTAAAATTTGAGTTTACTGGGGTTGAAGAGATGGTAAGCAGTTATGAGCACTGGTTGCTTTTCCAGACATCCTAAGTTTAATTCCCAGCAACCACATGGTGGCTCACATCCATCTATAATGAGATCTGGTGCCCTATTCTGGAGTGCAGACAGAGTGTTCCTATACATAAATAAATAAATAAATATATATTTCATTTGAATATTTGAGTAGATATATTCAAACACCATTTGAATCTGTGAAGATTTGCTCTGCTTTGAATGTGAATTACTCCCAGCAAAGTTTATATGTTAAAGAATCTGTCATCCTGGGAAGCAGTCACTGAGATGACAGATCACCAGAGATTTTACTTAAGCAATGATGAGTTAATAATTTGTTGGCAATTTTGTAGGATCATAGAAACTTTTGGAGATCAAACCTAATTGGAAATGTAAAGAAAATTTGGGGGGAATTCTGTCTAGTTCTGGGTCCCTTTCTCATGTTCTCTGTTTCCTGGCCACCAAAAGTAAGCACTTGGCCTTTGCCACATCATTCTGCTATGACTTTCTGACTCAGCACAAACCCAGAAGTAATGGATCTGGTTGATCATGCACTGTAACCATGAGTCAAAATATTCTTTTTCTTTCCTTTAACTTCAGTTTCTCAATTATTTGTCATACAATGAAAAGCTATTTAATACAAAGGCAGTATGAATTGCCATTATGAATGATACATTATTTTAAGAAGTTATATAATTTCATCCCAGTGGAAGTTTGTGAACTTATGATCCATGAATATTTAAAAATAAGTTGTAAATAGCTCTATGTTGTTACTAATAAAAAATAGCAAAAGGGCAATATAAATACCATCTTTAGAAAAATGTAGATTATGGGTACAGAATCCCTAAACCTCAAGTTAGATAGGGAGATGCTTGCTGGTTAGGCCCTTGAAATAACTTATTCAGACACTTGAGTGAAAGTTATTGCATAATGAGTAATACTTCTGCCAAAATGTAGTTTAGAGTCAGAGAGGGAAATGAAGAGACTGTTTCATTTCTCACCACTTCCTGCTGAGTTCTGTCAATTTGCAGGTAGCAGTTAACTGAAATATTTCCTGTTGTGTCAAAGGAAGTAACGAGTTATTTTGAGAAAAGGTCATAAATGAAGATCAATTTTTAATTACTTCCCCAGATCCCTAGGAACCTGACCATTCTCAGCTGTAAACAATGTGCTGAATTAAGAATTGTACTAACTTTAACACATTCCTTAATCAAAGTTTGATGTTAGTAGCAAGTATTATGAATATATTTTTTCAAGTATGTAAATACAAGATTCCAGAAAACCAGTGACAGCATCATTTGGAGACTGCCCATCACATTTCTCTCTGAGAGAATTTAGCAATATACTACTATAACTTTGGTATTTTGTTTTTTTTGTTGTTGTTGTTTGGTTGATTGTTGATTTAGTTTGGTTTTTAACTAAAACCATCTTCATTCCATCCCAGGGTTGCATCAGAATGGTCATTCAAACTTCTGTCAGTTAAGTTAATAAATAAATGTAAAATAAATGTAAAAGACCTACATGCAGCACAATTTTCAGGGTGTAAGGTAGACAAAGCATGGTAATCCATACTTCATTAAAAATATATAATGCCCATAAATGATGAGCTATAAATCAGACAAACATCCATGCATCCATGTATCACACACACACACACACACACACACACGCGCACACACACATACACACACACACACACACACACGTATATATATTTACAAAGCAAAGGCAAGACACCAGACTTAAGAGTTAGAAAAACAATTGCTACAGCACAACTAGTCAATATTTATATCCAAATTAAAGTGAACTATGCTGTTATGCAATAACATGTGCTCAGAGTCTCTGTTTATTTCTATGTTTGCTCATAATGGGTATTGAATTTCTCCATTTTTTGAAATTTTTTTCCTTTATTTTTTGTTTCTTCAAGTTACATCTCAATCCCCTACCTATTCCCCCCTCCAGTCCCATCCTCCCACCCTCAACCCTCCATCCTCTTCACCTTTTTTTTAAGTTTAAGGTATATCTTATTTCCCCCTACAGTTGCCACTTTCAGTCCAACAAATGGCTCTTTCTCTTATAATAATAAATATATACAAAACAACAGAGGTAATTAGGCCACAATTATGAGGGTTATGTGGCTTAGTGTACATTCCCAATGTCCAGTCCATATGTTTTTGGTACCTGACTTTAACATTCTACTATCTAACCATCTCCATGAGTTTAAAGTTCTATATCTAACTCAACATTCATACTAACTTGCAACACAATTTTAAAAGTATCTTCTTAGATCTATAACACTCTCTTGACTCCTAAACAACTCAAAATTTAATTATGAGACTCTAGCTATATGTTCTTCAACCACCTTAGAGACCTGAGATTCCATCTCACACCTGTCAGAATGGCTAAGATCAAAAGCTCAAATGACAGCACATGCTGGCGAGGGTGTGGAGAAAGGGGTACCCTACTCCATTGCTGGTGGGAGTGCAGGCTTGTGCAACCACTGTGGAGGTCAGTCTGCCGAGATCTTAGAAAACTTGGAATAGCTTTGCCTCAGGACCCAGCCATACCACTTCTGGGTATACACCCAAATGCGTCTTCATGGAATCATAAGGAAGTTTCCTCATCTATGTTTATAGCAGCCTTATTTGTAATAGCTAGAAACTAGAAACAACCCAGATGTCCCTCAACTGAAGAATGGGTTAAAAAACTGTGGTACATCTACACAATGGAATATTATTCAGCTATCAGGAACAATCAGGAACTAGAAAAGCTGATCCCGAGTGAGCTAACCCAGACTCAGAAGGACGCATATGGCATCTATTCACTTATAGTAGGATTTTAGCTATATAGTAGAAGGTATCAACACTACAACTAACACACCAAAGGGAACTTGGACAGAGATTATTTATTTATTTGTTTGTTTGTTTGTTTGTTTATTTATTTATTTATTATATTTTTAAATTTTTTTTCTTTTTTTAGTCTTTTCTATCTATTTGTCTGCTTATTGGTTTGCTTGTTTAGTAGTTCTCTCTCCCAGGCAATGAGACACTTTTCACTGATGGTACTGCCTTGTAGACCCCCAATGAATGAGGAGGCTCTTGGCCCTCATACAACCTCTCAACTGAGATGAGGGACTGTTATATAAGAACACCCCACCCCAGAGAAATGGGATAGAAGGATTAGGAGGTAAAGAAAAAAAAAGAAATGTGATGTTTCGGCCTTTTACTACTAATTGTCATGAACTGTTTAGGATAATTAAGAAATGCAAACTAATGGTTATGCAAGCTGGTCATTGTGTTAGGTACTATGACAGCCTATTATAGTTATTTTCTAAGCTAATCAGAAATAAAGCTGCTAAGAGACAAGCAACATCTGCTTACCTTAATATAAGAGATAGATAGAGCCTCTTCAAAAACCTCAAGAGATCTGCAGAATATGGCATTTAAAGATGTTTTCTTAACTTTAGTTTTTTTATATCGAGACATATCAACTCCTAACAGCACCCCCTATTCTACCCCAAGTAGAAGATGAGCATCGAAGAATCTCCAGTGAGAGATGATTGAATTAGTCACAAGCCTATCTCTTGGTAGGAAAAGCCCCTTGCTCCAACTGTAGACAGAATGCTGTCCAAAAAGGACAAAACCTGGAAGCAGGTAAGTCAACAGCCTAGCTCTGCCAAGACAGGGAAGGCAAGTCATTCATAACCCCTGCTCTACAATCAATGTCTGTCAGAGAAATGGGATCAAACGACTGATGATGGATGCTGTAATGCATGGAGAGAAAATGGGAACTGTCCAGGCAGCCACTGGTATGTCATTTCTTAGTTTTGGAAGCTGCAGTCCCTGTATTTCCTATAAAATCAGAATTTCTCCATTTTTTTTTAATTTAAATGATCTTGCCTGTCCTTTTCTCATCAGGTCAACACATTAATTTTTTCTTTCCTGTGTGTTTCCTGGAA
Organism: Lophiomys imhausi; assembly: GCA_907164525.1. NCBI lineage: Eukaryota > Metazoa > Chordata > Mammalia > Rodentia > Muridae > Lophiomys > Lophiomys imhausi. The sequence continues at coordinate 5,392,870 of CAJQZJ010031962.1, read as the reverse complement.
GTATTTTTAAATAATTTGGATATTCTCCTCAATCTATGTATACACATTTTCTCTAACTAAATGGGTTTAATGTTTTATTAAACTAACATAATATCAAAACCCATGATATCCCTTTTAAGATTTCTTGAATTTTCCTCTTATTTTCATAATTTTAACTTAATATCATTATCAACTTTATTTTCTAGATTTAATGTGGTTTTGTATCTTTTTAACAGGACATGAGCTAAAGCAACATAATAAAAAGCACACATCAATTTTTGACACAAATACGAGTATGAGTACACACAAAAATTCTCTTGGTACCAAAACATTAACCAAACTGAGCTACTTAAAATGTATGTTTATCATCATAGAGGTCTGCAAGTCATACATTAATTTATAAAGTTAATAGACCTTAATACCCTTACTACTGTAGGACTTAAAGTATGGCTACTGTAGATTATTATCTGAAGAATAGAAAACATATGTGTAAGAGGGCTTTGTTGGTTTCTCTGCTCCAAAAACCATGGGGCCCAAATAAAACAACAACCTCGTATTTGAAGCTACAGGGAAGAGTTCATGTTATCCGCAATCAAATTATTATTAAAATGCAGAAATTCCAGACAAGGGGAAGAAAGTCTTACCTTTGGCTTTCTAGGTTGTAGTTCAGTGTTTCTAAATGTGTGGGTCTTTTTTCAGTGATTTATTTTTTATTTTCTTCAAGTTACATCTCAATCACAATCCCCTTCCTACTCCCCCCTCCAGTCCGACCCTCCCACCCTCTTCCCCTGCAACCCCCCGGCCTCTTCCCTTTTTTTAAGTTTAAGGTATACCTTTTTCCCCCCAACAGCTCCCCCTCTCAGTCCAACAAATGGTTCTTTCTCTTACAACAATAAATACACTACCAAACAACAGAAATAAATAGGCCACAATTATGAGAGTGATATGGCTTAGCATACATTCCCAATGTCCAGTCCATATGTATTTGGCACCTGACTTTAACATCCTACTATCTAACCATCTCTAAGAGTTTAAAGTTCTATATCTAACTCAGATTTCATACTAACTTGCATCATAATTTTAAAAACATCTTCTTAGATTCAGAACACCCTCTTAATTCCTAAACAACTGAAAATTTAACTAAGAGACTCTAGCTATATATTCTTCAACCACCTCAGAGACCTGAGAGGGAAAAATATATCTGATTATATAGGAAGTACAGGGCCCGCAGCTTCCCAAACTAAGAAATGACATACTAGTGGCTGCATGGACAGTTTCCATTTTCTCTCCATACATTACAGCATCAATCTTCAGCCATTTGGCCCCATTTCATTGACAGACATTGATTGTAGAGCAGGAATTATGAAGGACTTGCCTACCCTGTCTTGGCAGAGCTAGGTTATCGACTTACCTGCTTCCAAGTTTTGTCCTTTTTGGACAGCATTCTGTCTACAGTTGGAGCAAGGGGTTTTTCTTGCCAAGAGATCAGCTTGCCACTAATTCAACCATCTCCCACTGGAGATTCTTTGATGCCCCTTTGGGGGGTGGAACAACTCTTTCAGAGGGGTTGCAGATCAAATATCCTGCATATCAGATATTTATATTATAATTGATAGCAGTAGCAAAATTACAGTTATGAAGTAACAATGAAACGAATTTTATGATTGGAAGTCACCAAAACATGAGGAACTGTATTAAAGGGTTGCAGAATTAGAAAGGGTGAGGACCACTGTGATTACATTAACATTAGATAGAACAAGAGATTTGGAAAAGTCTTCATATTTAGTTTGGAAGTGCATGTGGCATGGAATATGGATGTGTCCAAAGAATTACAACAGGAAAAGAAAATGGAAAAACTCTTTACTTAAAGAAAAGACATTTTTGAGATTTATTTTTATTGTTTTTAGTTATATGTGAGCATGAGCTGGATTTCAGGTAACTGTGTATCCTAAAATGAACTGTTACCCTAACCCAGGTTCTCTTACAAAGTTAGAATGTGATTAACAGACTCTTTCACTGTCTGTGCCATGACATCTTATCATGCAAAGAATATTTCCAGAAACTTACCTCATATTTGAAAATATTGTATGCTGTGCAATGTAATATTTTTATTATAAATACAATGCTTTCTATACTTGGTAAAATGTAGCTAGCTGGAGAGAACTAAAAATTTATATATTGTTTTCCTGTCATTCTTCATCATGGAAGTACCATCTGTATAAACTATGTATTGCATTGTATTGTATTAGAGTGTTTAATTAAAATGTCATTAAATTATTAATAACTTTTCATAAAAATGGATTCAAACAAGTTTTGGCCTCTGTGTAGAAATTTTGGCAATTTCTGATGTGGACCTAGTAATTATGGTACCCTGTACTACCTAATTATATGAAAAATGTTTCAGAAGTAATGATTACAAATGTAAAATATGGATCAACTCTAAAACCCCTTGTATTCTATATTTTCTGCACTGTCAAATATTCAGTCAATATTGAATTGTTAATGGTAAAAATACAAGCACACCCACCTCAATAATGTTGGAATTCACTTTTATCTTTAATTAATGAAAAATTATGTGTATAATAAATAACTACTTCAATATAATTGTCTTCTAATTTGTCAGAATATGTGTGACTAATTTATATATATACTGTATTATATTTATATTATCTACAACTATATATCCATATATAGTTTATATATTTGGTTATATTTCATACAATGTATCTATGTGTCCAGGGTATCAAATACTTTATTGAGAAAATGGGGTCAAGCGTCAAATTTTTTTTAAAAATGTGTCCTAAAATATAAATTCTAAATAATGCTAAAATACATGTTTGTCTTCATTCATTTTTCTGAATATCATCTTTGTAAATACATTATAAATTATTTCATGAATATGGATTTGACAAATCATTTTTGTATACACAATAACTCATTCAATGTGTCTATTGATGCATGTCATATAGGTTGTATCCTACAACTAATAGACTGAAAGAAATAGGAACTTGGACTTTGTTAATTGTTAGTGGGATACTTTTCCCTAGTGGACCTACCATGTAGGCCCCTAGTGCAAGAGGAAGCTCTTAGCCCTCATATGACTGATGAACTGAGGGGGCTGAGATGTGAGGGCACCCCACACTGAAGGAGTAGGATATGTGGGAAAGGAGGTAGAGGGTGGGAGGGTGGGACTGAGAAGGTTGGAGGGAGGGGAAAGTGATGGAGATGTAACTTGAAGTAATAAATAAATGTAATAGCCATAAAACATAAAAAAATAAGGAAGAATTTAATTATAAGTATTTTAGGTTAAAAAAAAAAACTTTTGTTTAGAAAGACTTCTGATATTTTTCCAAATTGATTATTTCTATATTTACTAGGTTTCTTTGAAAGGAAAATTAAACAAAAAAAGCTCTGAAAAAAAATGCTGGACGTCAATTTTGGCTCCCTGGAGTAGTAACTATATTTTAATGCATATTTATTACATCTATGTTCTTTTTAATATATAAATTTCCCTGACACTATCGGCAAAATTTAAAGAAAGATACAAAGATGTTAAATTGGCTATTCAGAAAATAATATGCATTAATATAAAGGAAAGTAATTGTCCATTTTTCAAGCCTTTATATTGAAAAATACACAAATATTTATACAGAAGTAGAAAATAAAACACTCATAAGAATTTGTTAAATTTTACTTTTAGGTATTCTTTTTTTCCATCACAATCAGTGTTTACAGTATGCTCGTGTAAGAGACATAAAACTTTGCATTCTGTCCCTTCTAGTATATCTGGCTAGTCCTGTAATCATTATAGTATAAAATAGAATGTTGAAAAGTACATGGATTGATGAAATTTTTATGCAATAAGAAAGACCAGGTAAAGAAACAGAAGTGAAAAGTAACAGTGAATCCTTTCTTCATTTACATACTGTATTAAATAAAAAGACAGAATAATGGGAAAACACCAAAAAATATACAAAGAACATAAAGGAAGGTAAGAATTATTTTAGCAAGTTATGCTTGCAAATTTTTCATTCTCTGATTTCTCTTGAGAGAACACTTTCATTCTTGCACTATATAGAGAATGGTTCTCACATGTGGATTTCAGCTCTAATTTTTACAAAGAATAATGACCAGTGCTCTTTTCAGATTTGATGCTTTTAAATGCTTTTATCTCAATATGGTCAATACAGCAGAATCACGGGTGATGGAATGATGTAATTTCAACTATTTGTGTCTTGCAAAGATTTTGAAAGTGGAAGAGAAGGATAATTCACCTTTTATTGATGGAATGTTTAATAAAATATGATTAATTTATAGTTACCTAATGCTCAATAATCTTGGCAGAATATTGCCTGGCTTATTAAGTGTGATTCTTAGGAGCCTGTGAGTACTTTCTGAGGTTTTTTATGAACTATAGGATGACTAATTGAATTAACACACATAAAATTACTAAATATAGTCTTGGATATGTTTTAATTACAAGTATTTAGAAACAAAGCAGATGTCTATCTTAATTATTTTTCTTTTCACAGCGTGGATTTATCTTACATTTGACCTTCACAACTCAAATATGTATTTTGCAGTAATTTAAAACTAAACAAAATCTTAAAACTGCAAATGACATTTCTGAATTCACTCCTAACTGCAGAGAACGTCTTCTAAGAATAAACTTTTTTCATTGTTTTTAGTTATTTATTTCCTTTTATCCCAAGAACAGTTTCCCCTCCCTCTTCTCATCCCTGTCCCTTCCTCTCACCTCCCCTAAACCCTCCATCTACTCTTCCTCCCCTTCTTGTCAGAAAAGGGGGACTTCCCTGGGTTATCAACCAGTCTTAGCATATCATGTTGCAGTAAGATTAGGGACATCTTCTATTGAGACTGGATAAGGCAGCCTAGTTGGGGGAAAGGGATCCAAAAGCAGGCAATGGTACCACTTTAGGAGTCCCACATGAAGACCCAGATGCACAACTGTTAACATCTGTGCAGAGGGCTAGGTCTGTCCTATTCATGCTCTCTGGTTTGCAGTTCAGTCTCTAGGAGACCCTATGGAGTTAGGTTAGCTGATTTTGTATGTTTTCTTTTGGTATTCTTGTCTCCTCTGGCTCCTTCAATCCTTCCTCTTGTTCTTTCACAGTATTCCTCAAGCTCGGCTTAATGCTTGGCTGTGGGTCTCTGCATCAGTTTTCATCAGTTGCTGGGTGAAGCCTCTCTGATGACAGTTATGCTAGGCTCCTGTCTGCAAGTATAACAGAATACCATTAATAGTGCCAGGGGTGGGCACCCTCTCATGGCACAGGTCTCAAGCTGAACTAGTCATTACTTGGCCCTTTCCAAATATTCTGTTCCATCTTTTGCCCCTGCACTTCTGGTAATCAGGACAAATTGTAGGTCTAAGGTTTTGTGTCTGGGTTGGTGTTTCAAACCCTCCATTAGAAGTTTTGCCTGATTAGAGGAGATAGCCAATTCAGGCTTCATATCCCTCATTGCCAGGAGTCTTAACTTGCTCACCCTCATAGATTCCTTAGAGTTTCCATTGTCCTAGGTTTCTAGCTCTTCCCATAAATGCACTCACTCCCAATCCAGATATATTTCCCCATATTCTGTTCCTCTGTCCCTCATCAACCTCACCCCTCTTGTTTCTGTCATCACCCCTCACCAACATAGCCTCCTCTTCCCATACACCCCAATGTTTAATCTATTTCCTTTTCTCAGTGAGAGTCAAGCAACCCCCTTTGGACCCTCCTTGTTACTTAGATCTTTTAGGTCTGTGGATTATAGCATGGTTATCCTGTACTTTATTACGAATATCTACTTATAAGTGATTACATACCATGTTTGTCTTTCTGGGTCTGGGTTAGCTCAGGATGAGAAAATGTCGTACAGTTACACAACAAAATATTACTCAGTCATTAAAAAACAATCACATTTTGAAATCTGTCAGGAAATAATGGAAGTAGAAAAGATCATGAGTGAGGTAACCAAGAATAAACTTTTAAAAAGAAGAAACAACTGAGAAATAGTTTGAATAAATGAGTATTGTCTTAATCATGAAAAAGCTTAACACTTTGAAAATATAAATATCCATTAGCATGTATTCATTTTTGTTTATAAAATGAATTAGTATGTAATATCTTTTGATTAAATACACTTCCCCAATTCATTCTTCTCCATTTTTTTCTCTCTTCCCTACAACCTTTCCTCCAAACTTCATACTCTCTAGAACTCATATTTATTTTGGTGCTTTATTTAGAGAAAAAGGGAGAAAACATAAAACTTAGTGTTGAACAAGTTGGAAAAACTATGAGGCCACAGTCACGATGATTCCTAAACCACACAAAAACCCAACTAAGAAAGAGAACTTCAGACCAATCTCCCTCATGAACATAGATGCAAAAATACTTAATAAAATACTAGCAAACCGAATTCAAGAACACATCAAAAGTATCATAGACCATGATCAAGTGGGCTTCATCCCAGGAATGCAGGGATGGTTCAATATACGAAAGTCTATCAACGTAATTCACCATATAAACAAGATGAAAGAAAAAAACACATGATAATCTCACTAGATGCAGAAAAAAACATTAGACAAAATCCAACACCCATTCATGCTAAAAGTTCTGGAGAGAACGGGCATACAAGGACCATACCTAGAAATAATAAAGGCAATATACAGCAAGCCAGTGGCCATCATCAAATTAAATGGAGAGAAGCTTGAAGCATTTCCTCTAAACACAGGAACAAGACAAGGATGTCCACTTTCACCATATCTCTTCAATGTAGTACTTGAAGTTCTTGCTAGAGCAATAAGACAACTAAAGGAGATCAAAGGGATAAACATTGGAAACAAAGAAGTCAAATTATCCCTATTTGCAGATGATATGATAGTATACATAAGCGACCCCAAAAATTCCACCAGAGAACTCTTACAGCTGATAAACAGCAAGGTGGCTGGATACAAAATTAATTCAAAAAAATCAGAAGCCCTTCTTTATACAACAAACAAATGGGCTGAGAAAGAAATAAGGGAAAGAACCCACTTCACAATAGCTACAAACAATATAAAATACCTGGGGTAACTCTAACCAAGCAAGTAAAAGACCTATACAGCAAGAACTTCAAGCCCTTAAAGAAAGAAATGGAAGAGGCTTTTAGAAGATGGAAAGATCTCCCATGCTCATGGATAGGTAGGATCAACATAAGAAAAATGGCTATCCTACCAAAAGCAATATATAGATTCAATGCAATTCCTATCAAAATACCAACACAACTCTTTATAGACTTGGAAAGAGCTATTCTCAATTTCATATGGAACAACAAAAAGCCCAGAATAGCTAAATCAATCCTATATAATAATAATAAAAAAAAAACATCTAAAGGTATCCCCATCCCAGATTTCAAGCTGTACTACAGAGCAATAGTAGTAAAAACAGCATGGTATTGGTATAGAAACAGACCAATAGATCAATGGAATCGAATTGAAGATACAGAAATAGACCCACACACTTATGGCCACCTAATTTTTAACAAAGACCAAAACGGCACAATGGAAGAAGGACAGCATCTTCAACAAATGGTGCTGGTCTAACTGGATATCCACTTGTAAAAGAATGAAATTAGACCCATAATTATCACCTTGTACAAAACTTAAATCCAAGTGAATCAAAGACCTTAACATAGGGCCGGTCACCCTAAATCTACCAGAAGAAAAAGTGGGAAAAACGCTCGAACTAATTGGCACAGGCGACAACTTCCTGAACAGAACTCCAACAGCTCAGGACCTGAGATCAACAATCAATAAATGGGACCTCATGAAACTGAAAAGCTTCTGTAAGGCAAAAGACACTGTCATTTGAACAAAACGGCAGCCTACTGTCTGGGAGAAAATCTTCTCCAACCCCACATCTGACAGAGGGCTAATATCCAAAATCTTCAAGGAACTCAAGAAATTAAATGCCAAGAAAATAAATAATCCAATCAAAAAATGGGGGATGGAGCTAAATAGAGAATTCACAAAGGAGGAATCCCTAATGCCTGAGAGACACTTGAAGAAATGCTCAACATCCTTAATCATCAGAGAAATGAAACTCAAGACTACTCTGAGATTCCATCTCACACCTATCAGAATAGCTAAGATCAAAAGCTCAAATGACAACACATGCTGGCGAGGGTGTGGAGAAAGGGGTAACCTACTCCATTGCTGGTGGGAGTGCAGCCTTGCGCAACCACTATGGAGGTCAGTCTGGTGATATTTTAGAAAACATGGAATAGTTTACATCAGGACCCAGCCATACCACTTCTGGGTATACACCCAAATGTCTCCTCACGTAATCATAAGGAAGTTTCCTCATCTATGTTCATAGCAGCCTTATTTGTAATAGCTAGAAACTGGAAACAACCCAGAGGTCCCTCGACTGAAGAATGGGTTAAAAAACTGTGGTACATCTACACAATGAAATATTATTCAGCTATCAGGAACAATGAAATTATGCAATTTGCAGCCAAATGGATGGAACTAGAAAATCTCATCCTGAGTGAGCTAACCCAGACTCAGAAGGATGAATATGACATCTATTCACTTACAGTAGGATTTTAGCTATATAGTAGTAGATATCAATATTATAACAAATGCACCAAAAGAAACATGGACATAGACATTTTATTTTTTATTCTTTTATTTATATTTATATTTTTTTATTTTATTCTTTTTTATCTGCTTGTCTGCTCATTTGTTTGTTTGGTTTTTTAGTTCTCTCTCCCTGGCAATGAGATACTTTTCACCGGTGATACTGACTCATAGACCCCCATTGTATGAGGAGGCTCCTGGCCCTCATATGACCTATGAACTGGGGTGAGGGACTGTTATATAGGGACACCCCACTCCAGAGAAGCAGGATGGGAGGATCAGGGGATAAAGAAAAAAAAATGAAATGTGAAGTTTCGGCCTTTGGGTACTAATTGTCATAAACTGTTTAGGATAATTAAGAAATGCAAACTAATAGTCATATAATCCTGTCATTTTGTTAGGTGCTATGACAGTCTATTATTCTAAGCTAGTTATTTTCTAAGCTAGTCAGTAATCAAGTTGCTAAGAGACAAGCAACTTTTGCTTATCCTAATATAAGAGATAGATAGGGCCTCTTCAAAAACCTCAAGAGATCTGCAGAATATGGCATTCAAAGATGTTCGCTTAACTTTAGATTTTTTCATATCGAGACATGTCAACTCCTGACAGCACTCCTTATTCTACTCCAAGTAGAAAATAAGCATCAAAGATTCTCCAGTGGGAGATGATTGAATTAGTGGCAAGCCTATCTCTTGGCAGAAACAACCCCTTGCTCCAACTGTAGACAGAATGCTGTCCAAACAGGACAAAAATTGGAAGCAGGTAAGTCGATAACCTAGCTCTGCCAAGACAGGGTAGGCAAGTCCTTCATAATTCCTGCTCTACAATCAATGTCGGTCAGCAAAGCAGGGCCAAACGACTGAAGATAGATGCTGTAATGTACGGAGAGAAAACGGGAACTGTCCAGTTAGCCACTGGTATGTCATTTCTTAGTTTTGGAAGCTGCAGACCCTGCAATTCCTATATAATCTGGACATATTTTTCCCTCTCAGGTCTCTGAGGTGGTTGAAGAATAGATAGCTAGACTCTCTTAGTTAAATTTTGAGTTGTTTAGGAATCAAGAGAATGCCCTGGATCTAAGAAGATGTTTTTAAAATTGTGATGCAAGCTAGTATGAATGCTGAGTTAGATATAGAACTTTAAACTCATGGAGATGGTTAGATAGTAGAATGTTAAAGTCAGGTGCCAAATATATATGGACTGGACATTGGGAATGTATGCTAAGCCATATAACTCTTATAATTGTGGCCTAATTACCTCTGTTGTTGTGAATGGTATCTATTATTTTAAGAGAAAGAGACATCTATTAGACTGAGAGGGGGAGCTGTTGAGGGGAAAAAGATATAACTTAAACTTAAAAAAAAAAAAAAGGATGGGGATGGTTGGGTTGAGGTGGAAAAGGGTGGTAAGATGGGACTGGAATGGGGAGTAGGGAGGGGATTGCAATAGAGATGTAACTTGAAGAAAAAAAATAAAAAAAGAGTTAGGAAAGAGGAACAAATGAGATTCTCAATAAAAAACAATAAAAGGCTAAGAAATAAACCCCTCAAAATCCACTTAATGCTGCCTGTATGTTCATGTGTATAGGACCATCCCCTGGAGCATGAGTTACATGTTAGGGAATGTATCTCTCAATACAACTGACTTTTCCTTTCCTACTAGCCAACAATCACCAACAGTTTCTTGTATGCACTCTATTGTGAGCTTCACAATAAAAGAAACTTAGCTTTATAACACTATTCAAAAGGAATGTTTTCTTCTCCTGTAGGTCTTACAAAGTTACTTTTAATACTAGCTTTACTCAGGTATTTGAATGGAAAATTATCTTGGAAGAGGAAGATCTATTCCTTTCTAGGAAAAAAATTGGTTATAGAGTTAGTTAATTAAGATAATGTTTTTAACTGTTTGGAGGAGAGAATGGACACACAGAATGGGAACATCACACATTTTGGCTTGAATGGTTCATTCACACATCTAGTTATTGAGAAAATATATTTTGAGTTTTTATTATGTGCTGAGAATTTTTTTTAACACTGAGGAAACCTGTATGGGGAATACATTTTCTATGAAAAATTTAGCAAAAATGAAAACAAATGATAATATTTATGGTATATTAATAGAAAATGAATTATCCATTGAAAACTAAAACATGGTAGGTACAATGAGTACAGTTCTCTATGGAGTGATTTTAAACACTTATGGTTATCATATAGCCTTTCATAAACAAGTTCAAAAAGGCATGGAAGATATTTAGGTATGATATGGGTATTGTATTTCAGTCATTCTTAGGTGAAATGATTCTGAGAAACTAATTTCAAATATGGGCTGAAAGTAGACATTGTTTGACCATGTGAGTGTATCAAAAGGTGTAAGGCATGTTCTTTTCCTTACAATGAAGATTGGCCAGTTGTAACCAGAATTGTAACAAGTGAAGAAAATCCACTAAATAGTTGTTAGGTTTTCAGAAATTACATTGGTAGCATTAACTAGGTTATCAGATAAATATCAAAAACTATTGTGGGACAGCTAACATTTAATTTTAATTTTATTTGTAATGAAATTGTTTCTCTCAAGTCATTAATAACATGAACTTGCCATCAAAAATCAGCTTTGAAAAGGAGGAATAAAGGTGCCAGGCAATATAAAATGAAACATCAAACTTACAGGAGGAAGTGGCTATTTTTTCTCCCAAGTATTATTTAATTGGAAGATTTTACTAGTTTTTTGCTTAGTAATAAATAATAATGTTCTAACTGATCTAGTGGATAACACACATAATCTTAAACTTACATAAAGAGAAATGGGTGACAAACAAGTCTACTTAAGTGTGATGCTCCCATGAGAGAACTGGTGCCAAGGGGCATTTTGCCATAAAAGAGATACATTCTGTCAGTCAATGTAAGGACCCAGAGTTAGCCTGGGGGACAACCATGCAAGCTGCATGCCTCCCACCACCAGCAGCTAAGGAAAGCTAATATAAAATAGATTATCGTGCTACTCTAAACCAGTCTCCTCAAGAATGGGGCTCCCATGGGAGAATTGGGAAATCACACTTATAAAAAATAGTTTAATTATATTTTTGGTTGTGAGCCTATTCTTTAACTTCTGAGCCATGTCTATAGCCACATATTATTGTTTAATAAAGGTAATTCAATTAATTAAATGTATACCTTGATCCCAAAACTTGTGAGACAAGGAAACAAAAACAGGTTCTTTATGAGTTCGAGGACAATCTAATCTACAGAGCTTTACAGAGCAAATCAAGACAGCCAGGCTAGTCTATCTCAATAAGGATAGATGTATTCACATAGAAATTACATCTCCAAGGAAAGGAGAAAAAGGAAACAAATATATAAATGCATGCCTTTGATCCCAAAATAGAGGAAGACAAAGGAAAAGACAGATAGGTTTCTTGTGATTTTGAGGCCAATCTAATCTACCAACAGCCAGAACTACACAGGAAAAAACCTGTCTCAGTCAGTTAATAGATTTATGTCAACTGTCTAGTAGAATACATAAACTCCATTCAGACTTATGAAGAATTTTCAACTTAAAATGATTATATATATTCATATATATATATATATGTAATAGTAATTAAGATGGTAATAATAATGATGGTTTTATTTATCCTGTTTTTGGAAAATCAAAATATAACAAACTTATAGACTGATAATTTTAATGAACTTATAGCTATAATGACTTCAAAATGGAGGACAAAGTCTACGTAATTTTGGAGAGAAGCTTTTTATTATGTCATCAGGAAAAAAAAAGCTAAGTCTTCCATCCAAAATAATACAAATCAGATTTGACTGGAAAGAAAGGACCCCTAAGATCTTGGCTACAAACAAAAGAACAAATGGATAACTTATATTTTCTGATTCCACTACATGTGAACAGCTCAGACTGGCTAAAACACACACACACACACACACACACACACACACACACAGCTAATAAAAATCTTACTGGCTACATAGAAGTCACACGACTTATTATTTTATGCCATATTTCATATCATATGAATGGAGACCTACAAATGTCATTCTTCTGCTCAAATAAAGAGCAGAGAATCTTCCTTAATTGATTTGTGTATCCTGCATATCCAAGGCATTTTTGTAATTAAAGAACTATATGTTACTCGTAAGAAATTATATATTTTCAGGACAAAGGAACCAGACACCAAAGAAGACAAGACAAGTAGCCCAGATGATCCAGCCTCCCAGACTGTTCCAGCCAGGACTTGAGTAAAGACCTGAACTTTTCTAACAAAATCCAACTTCGTACTACAAACTGCTCAGGATATTCAAATTGCTGAACACATAGAGACTGGACAACAAATGTTACATTAACTTTCTTAACCATTTTTACATTTTATTTGGACCCCCAAATAGGTTTCCTGCATCCCAAATCAGCAGAAAGCCATTTGAAGGGAGCAACACCCCATTCCCAAAAAGGAGAGTGATTCTTTGGTCATTTGGTGAGTTATAGATGTCATTTAATGGGATTGGTTACAAGTTGTTAAATGGTCTTGCTAAGCAAGGTATAGGAGGTTAGACTCATGGACTTCCACTTTCTTTCTCTTTTCTTTATCCTTCTTTCTCTCCTATAGAGGGAGAAGACTTGAAAAGAAAAAAAGCAAGGGAATATGGGTATATAATATAGAAATGACAAGATATAAGGATGGATTAATAGATCTGATTTTCAACTTATAGCTATTGTCATTCTCAAAATAAGGTTATCTTTTGATACATTGGTATAAAATTTTATATATGATATAAAATAAGGTTAACTTTTGATTCATTTGTATAGAATTTTATATTTTGACACACATATGTATATTTCAACTTTTATATAAGACAGTTTCCCTATATAACTCATTTAAAAGCACAAGTATACTTCCAATCCTTTTAAAGGCTGCTATTGCAATCCATTTAGCAGTCTAAATAATACATGGTGATGGCTGGCCAGTGAAGCTCCTGATAGTGTCAAATGCTAGTTTTAATTTATCACTTCTTTTATAGTCTTAGTAGGTTAAACAGGTAGTAAATGGTTAAAAATACACAGTTTGCCTGTTCAGACATAAGATAGATAGATGATAGATGATAGATAGATAGATAGATAGATAGATAGATAGATAGATAGATAGAGAGAGATAGACAGATAGATGATTGATAGATGATATATTTATAAATAAATCAATAGATGTCTCAAAAACCTCAGAGGTGTACAGAAAATGGCAAATAAGGATGCCTTTATTGTTTAAAAATTCTTTGACTTGAGACAGTCAGCTCCTCACAGCTCCCATTTGACATGGAAGGAGACAATGTGCATCAAAATCTCCATCAGGAAATAATTCCTACTGGGCAGAAATACCATTGCTCCCTCAACAGACTATATAAGTCCAAAGATGGACCAGACCTTAAATGAAGGTAAGTCAGTGGCCTGATTCTGCAGAGATAGGGTGGGCAAATGTTCTTATTTCTTGCTGCACAATTAGGTCTGTAAGAATTGCTTGGCAAGGAGGCTGAAGAGATATTCCACTGGTATTGAGAGATATCTAGGACTATCCAGACAGGAAACTATTATTTTTCCATTTTGGAAGCTGCCTGTTTGTACTTCCTACTCATTTAAATAATAACTTTATTCCTTCTTAAATCTATGGTGGGGTTAAGACATAACAGATATACATTTTCAACTGAGCTTAAGTTGCTTAAGATTTTTTTATAATTTATTTTTTTATTTCTTCAAGTTACATCTCAATCACAATCCTCTCCCTACTACCCCCTCCAGTCACACCCTCCCATCATCTTCCCCCTCAACCCCCCATCCTCTTCCCTTTTTTTTAAGTTTTAAGGTATATCTTTTCCCCCCAACAGCTCCCCCCTTCAGTCCAACAAATGGCTCTTTCTCTTATAACAATAAATACAATACAAAACAACAGAAATAAATAGGTCACAATTATGAGAGTTATATGGCTTAGCATACATCCCCAATGTCCAGTCCATATGTATTTGGGACCTGACTTTAACATTCTACTATCTAACCATCTCCATGAGTTTAAAGTTCTATATCTAACTCAGCTTTCATACTAGCTTGCATCACAATTTTAAAAACATCTTCTTAGATCCAGAACACCCTCTTGACTCCTAAGCAACTCAAAATTTAACTAGGAATCTCTAGCTACCTATTCTTCAACCACCTCAGAGACCTGAGAGTGATAAATATATATGATTATATAGGAAGTACAGGGCCGCAGCTTCCAAAACTAAAAAATGACATACCAGTGGCTGCCTGGACAGTTCCCATTTTCTCTCCATACATTATAGCATCAATCTTCAGCTGTTTGGCCCAATTTCTCTGCAGACATTGATTTTAGAGCAGGAAATATGAAGGACTTGCCTACACTGTCTTGCCAGAGCTAGACTATCGACTTACCTGCTTTCAGGTTTTGCCCTTTTTGGACGTATTCTGTCTACAGTTGAAGTAAGGGGTTTTCATGCCAAGATATAGACTTGCCACTAATTCAACCATCTCCCACTGGTAAAGATTTAAAATGATATTTCTGGGTTTTTGATATTTATAAAAGAATTGGAAGTAAACCTCTACTTTTAAATGAGTTATATAGGGACAAAATACTTATAAATATAGAACATGATAGCAAATATTTAGGTTCAGAAATTTAGACTTACCAAGATAGATGATTTTTTTCTCTTCAAGGTTGCCTGATAAAAATAGACTGAATATTATGTATGTAACTTTTATATATGTTTTTTCTGATTGTTTCATATTGCCTATTATTGTATACAGTTTTCAAAAATAGTTTCTTTTTCAAAAAAGAATGAATTGATGCAGCGATCTGTTATGTATTCTAAATGTTAATTCATTACTCCCAGAGGCCTATTTGTTGTCTGTTACTAACCATTGTCTCTGACTAGTCTCAATGAAATGCTCAGGCCTTGATTTGGCAGAGAGAGAAGTAGTTTCATGGGGTCCCACTGATTGATAGTTGGTCTTAGATCCTGAGCTGTTGGTGTTCTCTTCAGGACGTTGTCACTTGTGCCAAAGACTTCCACTGTTTTCCCAACTTTCTCTTCCATCTCACACCTGTCAGAATGGCTAAGATCAAAAGCTCAAATGACAGCACATGCTGACAATCTTGTGGAGAAAGGGGAACTCTTTTCCATTCCTGATGGGAGTGCAGGCTTGTGCAACCACTATGGAGGTGAGTCTGGTGATATCTTAGAAAACTTGGAATAGCTCTGCCTATGGACCAAGCCATACCACTTCCTGGTATACATCCAAATGATTCCTCACCAAATCACAAATGAAGTGATTTCCTCATCTATGTTCATAGCAGCCTTATTTGTAATAGCTAGAAACTTGAAACAATCCAGATGTCCATCAACTGAAGAATGGATTAAAAACCTATGGTACGTCTACACAATGGAATACTACTCGGCCATAAGAAACAACAAAATCTTGCAATTTGCAGCCAAATAAATGGAACTAGTGAAGCTCATCCTGAGTGAGCTAACCCAGATTCAGAAGCATGCACATGGCATCTATTCACTTATAGTTGGATTTTAGCCATTTAGTACAGGATAACTATACTATAACCAATGCACCAAAGGGAACATGAACATAGACTTTTTTTCCTGTCAATGAGACACTTTGTCCTTGTGGTGCTGTCTTGTAGGCCCCCAGTGTATGAGGAGGCTCTTGGCCCTCATATGATTGCTGAACTGTGGCAGGGGACTGTTAAGTAGGGACACTCCACTCTAGAGGAGTGGGATGGAAGGGCTAGGGGGTAGAGGGTGGGAAGGTGTGACTGGGTTGAAGGTGGGGTGGGGTGGAAAGAGGACACTGTGATGAAGATATAAACTGAAGTAATAAATAAATATTAAACAAAAGAAACTGAGTTACATAATCAATATCATTTTGTTTTTGTTTTCTCAATGTTTGCCCACATGACTGCATACCTAAATTCACAAGAGTATACTCATAAAACACACACACACAAACAGAGAGAGAGAAAGAGAGAGAATAAGATGGAGTGATAAAGGACACCTGAAATTGACCTGTAATCCAAAAGTGCTTGTTCAAATATGCATTTGTACTCCACCATATATGGTTAAACATATACACCTTATATGTGTGCATTTGAGTGTATAAGACACACACACACACACACACACAGGGAGAGAGAGATACAGAGACAGAAAGGAAAAGAGTAAGGAGAATATTCACCATGTTCTTTTTAAAGCCCTAACCACGTGAACCCTCTATTTTAAGGGAACTATGTCAACTCTAATATAAATGGATACACTAAAGTTAATTTAGTGTACATAATGTTCAATTCAGGATTTTAAAAATTCAGTTTGCACAGAGTTTCAGATATAATATTAGTGAATTTTCATCTAGGAGTCTTACACATCTATATTGTTCAAAATATTTCATGTGAGTATTTTTATATTTTTTATTTCCTTTAACACACAGTAAAATTGTTTTTGCCTTTCTTTCATTCCTACTCCAATCTTTGCTTCTGAAATGTCCCTGAAGAACATTTTTACTTCATTTACCTTCTATAAATAGAAAGCTACTTCTAATTGCTTAAGCTATCTGGTGTCATCTGGTTTAAATAAACTCTAATGAGTCACTGAATTTCTTTCTCTCTTTGTCAGCAATTTCATTTAATGATGGTAAATTCTTATTTTAATGCATAGGTTAGCCACATGAGTTTTAGACCTAATTAGTTATATCAATCCATCTTACAATACAGTTGGCTCCTGTCTCTTCCTGGTGTATCTCATTTCTGTTTAATAATATGGTTTTTTGCATTTTAGAACAAGATCATTTTACTTTATAATTTTTTCAGGTTGTACAATCAAGCTATGTACTGACACATACATACATACATACATACATACATACATACATACATGCATGCATACATATGTATATCATAATATATGTTTGGTCAGCATAACATATATTTGGTCTTCTCTTATCTCCTATTTATATTCAAGTAAAATCAGGAGGTATTATTAATAATCTCATTTATTACTATTGTTCTGTAGTACAGCTTGAAACTTGGGATGGTGATGCCTCCAGATGTTCTTTTATTGTACAGGATTGATTTAGCTATTCTGGGTTTTCTGTTATTCCATATGAAGTTGAGAATTGCTTTTTCCAGGTCTATAAAGAATTGTGGTGGAATTTTGAAAGAAATTTCATTGAATGTGTATATTGCCTTTGGCAGGATGGCCATTTTTATTATGCTGATCCTAACTATCCATGGTCATGGAAGATCTTTCCATCTTCTGATGGCCTCTTCAATTTCTTTCTTCAAGGACCTGAAGTTCTTGTCATACAGTTCTTTCACTTGCTCTGTTAGAGCTATGCCCACATATTTTATATTGTTCATGGCTATTGTGAAAATTTTTGTTTCCCTAATTTCTTATTCACCCCATTTATTTTTTGTATAAAAAAGGACTTCTGATTTTTTGGATTAATTTTGTATCCAGCCACTTTTCTGAAGGTGTTTATCAGCTGTAAGAGTTCTCTGGTGGAATTTTTGGGTTCGCTTATGTATAGAAACAGACCAGTGGATCAATGGAATCGAATTGAAGACCCAGAAATGAACCCACACACCAATGGTCACTTAATTTTTGACAAAGAATCCAAAACCGTACAATGGAAAAAGGACAGCATCTTCAACAAATGGTGCTGTCTAACTGGATGTCAACATATAAAAGAATGAAATTAGATCCATTCTTATAACCTTGCACAAAACTTAAGTCCAAGTTGTTCAAAGACCCCAACATAAGTTCTGACACACTAAATCTATTAGAAGAGAAAGTGGGGAAAAGCCTCAAATTCATCAGCACAGGTGACAACTTCCTGAACAGAATACTAACAGCTCAGGCTCTAAGACCAACAGTCAATAAATGGGACCTCATGAAACTGAAAAGCTTCTGTAAGGCAAAAGACACTGTCATTCGAACAAAAAGGCTACCTACAGACTGTGAAAAGATCATCACCAACCCCACATCTGACAGAGGGCTAATATCCAAAATTTACAAAGAACCCAAGAAATTAAATGCCAATAAACCAAATAATACAATCAAAAAATGGGGAACAGAGCTAAACAGAGAATCACAAAGGAGGAATCCCTAATGGTTGAAAGACACTTGAAGAAATGCTCAGCATCTTTAATCATTAGAGAAATGCAAATCAAGACAACTCTGAGATTCCATCTTACACCTGTCAGAATGGCCAATATCAAAACTCAAATGACAACACATGCTGGCGAGGTTGTGGAGAAAGGGGAACACTCCTCCACTGCTGGTGGGAGTGCAAGCTTGTACATTCACGAAAATCAGTCTGGCGATATCTTAAAAAGCTTGGAATAGCTCTACCTCATCACCCAACCTTACCACTTCTGGGTATACATCCAAATGATTCCTCACCAAACCACAAGGATGTTTCCTCATCTATTTTCATAGCAGCCTTATTTGTAACAGCTAGAAACTGGAAACAACCCAGATGTCCCTCAACCGAGGAATGGATAAAGAAATTGGGGCAGACCTACACAATGGAATACTACTCAGCCATCAGAAGCAACGAAATCATTCAGTTTTTAGCCAAATAAATGGAACTAGAGAAGCTCATCCTGAGTGAGCTAATCCAGACTCGGAAGGATGCACATGGCATCTATTCACTTATAATCAGATTTTAGCCATATAGTACAGGATAGTACATGGCTATGCTATACTACAGCTAATGCACCAAAGGAAACAAGAATATAGACTTTGTTTCCTATCAATGAAACACTTTTCCCTAGTGTTGCTGCCTTGTAGGCCCCCAGTGTATGAGGAGATTCTTGGCCTTCATAAGACTGCTGAACTGGGGCAGAGGACTGATATGTAGGGACACTCCACTCTGGAGGAGTTGAACAGAAGGGATAGGGGGTAAAGGGTGGGAGGGCCTGACTGGGAGGAGTGAACAGAGGGTACTGTGATGGAGATGTAACCTGAAGTAATAAAAAAAATTTAAAAAATCTCATTTAATTACAATTAAAAATACAAAGATATGAGAACATAAAATTTTCGACCTTTTACTTAAATAATAAAAAGGCTGTGAAATGATAATAATTTGTTTCCTACATTTTGATATTTATATTAATACTATATATCACTGCAATAGCAATCCAGTAAACTGATTTCCACAATGCTGGAACATCTGATTGCTCCTTCAACATATTTAAGATGCTCATGATCTCTATTGTTAGATAAAGTGAAGATTGATTAACACTTTTTATTTGTTTTCAGTTGTCACAGGTGCAGCACCACAAATGCCCACTGTAAGTTCAATGACATTGGGACTACACCCTTGGGTTTGAAGTCATAACACTTAATTATTGTGATTTTGTGTTGTTATTGTCAAGACCATAAGATAAACTTAGTTACAAAATATGTTTTCATATGACCATGGATCTCTCTTAAGTTTGTGTATCTATACTTTGCATCATTAAATTTCAAGACCTTTTTGCATCTGGTCCAGAAACTACTGCAAATAGAAAGCAGAAAATAGAAAAATAAAAGAAAAATAGTAAACTTAGGGTTTATCTACATCAAAATTTCAAACTTCTCTCCTTATTAGTTGGTGAGGGGGCATGCTCTTCATAAGACATTCTGATTTATGAATAGCAATTAAGGATCTGTGAAGTTCTAGTACATTTCAGAAGAAAATATATCTTCTCTCTGGGTGTGATATCAGGCTCAAATGTTTCTTCAACAGCTGTACATCTTTTGAGAATGATTGTTCCACTATATCTTCATCAGAGTGTCATGTCGTAGTGTGATGGGAAACAATTAAGATAAACTTTTGTCCAGGTAGTATTTTAGTGGAGTGGAAAATTCATATTCCCATTTTTGATGGAAACAGATTGAAAGTAGATAGGTGATAGATGTATAGATATATAGATAGGTAGATGATAGATAGCGAAGAATTTACAATGAAAAAAATAAATTTGACTCATATAAAAGTAAATTGATTTTTATAAGCTTGAAAATTTGTTGTAGAATTCTTATAGATATTATCAGATAAATCGCAATTAAAAATAATTTTAAAAATCTATTGAAGTTCAAATGGAGACAAGAAAGATTCGTTAAAAATAAAAATATTTCTGAATTATTTATAATTTTAAAAGACAATGATCACAATTTCTCTCATATTGCTAAATATTTCAAAATTAAAATCTCCCCATTTGGACCATTAGATGCCTTGAAAATCTTCTGCAAATAGAATTTTGATACAATATTTATGGCTATAACTCATCACTAAAATTCCCTGTGTGAATTACTCATTAAATGTATGTCTCATATTTTAGGGAGTTTTGTGATAGGTAACAAAACTCAAACATTGAGTTTAGTCATTTCAATCAGTTTTGTGGAACCTAATTAGCTACACCACTAATTTTGTACAGTTATAATCGAGAGGAGAGGTTTGTGAGAAGCATGGCAAGCTTGCAAACTTGATGTTTTTTGAGTACACCTTAGCAAGTTGCTAAGATTTCTCCTTTTCTTTTCTTTTTCTTTTTTTCTTTTGTTTGTTGTTTTGGCATGTAGTCATTGGACCTTCATTATAACATGCATGAGGTTCTTATTTTTGCCCATATTATTTTAACAGTGATAAAAATATATTTAGCATAGTAAAGAAATAGCATTAAAAAGAAATAATACCTAACACCCAATCCTGTAGAGCAGTTCTGATTTTCTTTCAGAGCAGAAAATTTTGATGATGTCATATATCTTAGATATATCAATCTGTTTGTTTCATAAAATAAAACCAATGGAATAGATGCTAGAAATTTGCATATTTTAAATAGTTCTTAATAAAATATACCTAACTCTTTGATATCTAAAGGTTAAATGAATGATAGACCATTTATTTCTCATGGATCCATTAAAATACTTCTTATTTATATTTTACACATAAATATCCATCTATACACATAGATGCATATACATTGATCTAATCTATAAATTAAATGTAGTTGGGATAAGGTTGTACAATCCCGGCCAAGACTTGTTAAAATCCAACATGTATCTGCATGTTTATTAATAATGGTGGATTAAGGTTTAACGCTGCCAAATCAATTAACTGATAATACAAATAATTTATATTAGAAAATATAGGTAAATAATTTAATTAGCCATTTTCTACAAATGTATATATTGAGATCTCATATTTGAGGAATAGAATTACACGCTAACTAGATGGGCCAAGATTGATCAAACAGGCCAAGGCTTATTAAAAACAATTAGATGTCTCCATGTGCTTATTTATAATGGCAAGTTAAGGATTAACACTGCTGACAAATGAAATATAATGTAAATACTGGTAAATAATTTAATTAATTTTTACAGCATAATATGATACCAATAATATTTCAAACAGCTACGTTATAATATATAGTCACAGTTGTTGAAATCCAACTGAAATTTTAATTATTATAGTGGGAAAAGAATGAGTAAGCAGTTGAGTTCAAGTGTGTGCTCAATGGAGAAAGTTTCTTTAAAGTCATTCCTGTATTCGTTACTGTGCCAAACAATTGCTTACTGCTTCCAGTAATAGAAAATTATTTGTGGGGCCAGCAGAATTGTACATTTGCCAATAATGCTTGTACTACAGGTTTGATAAGGTGAGTTGATTCCAGAAACCCTGATGGCAGAAGCTCCCTATCTCTACACACGCTGTGCCCTACAGACACAATGAAAATAATTAACAACATAAGAATAAAATTTAACTCTAAAAAGTCTTTAATTTCTTTCTTTATTTCTTCCTTGGACCACTGGTCATTGAGTAGAAAGATGTTCATTTTCCATGAGTTTGTAGAGGCTTCATCCAGCCATTGATGGACTGGTGCAGAGAATCACAACCAAACATTAAGTAGACCTTGGGGAATCCTGTGGAAGAGGTAGAGGAAGGATAAAAAGAGCCAGAGTGGTCAAGGACACCACTAGAATACATAAAAATCAACTAACTGGGTCCTGTAGGTGCCCATAGAGACTGAACTGCCAACCAGAGAGCATGAATGGGCCAGACACAGGCCCTCTGCACATATGTAAGGGTTACACAGCCAGGTCTTCATGTAGGACTCTGAAAGCAGCAGTGGGGTCTGTAACTGACTATGATGCCTGCCTTTGGATCCCTTTCCCCTAACTGGGCTGCCTTATCTATTCCCCATACAAGAAGATGCACCTAATCTTACTGCAACTTCATATGTCAAGGCTGGTTTATATCCCTAAGAAGCCTCCCCTTTTCTGAGAAATGGAGGCGGGGTGGATGTGGGGGATGTGAGATGAAGGGAGTGACTGAGAGGAGAGGAGAGTGGGGAAGATGCAAATGGGATGTAAAATAAGTAAGTAATTTAATTAAAAAAAAGAAAAATTAACAAAAAATAAATAAAATATAAAAGTTACCTTTACTATGAAATGTCATGCGCACACAGAAATGATTTCTCAAATGTAGAATGGATTCAGCTATTCAATCAAATATACATATTACTATTTTGCAGCAACCTAATTATTTTCATATTCATTCATAATGTTTTTACCTATATTGAGATTAATGCATGTTTCTGTATAGTTCTTTCTAATTGGGTTGTGTGATTATAACTGAAATAAATATGCCTTTGGACAGTTGATTTCTTTTCTCAAATGGATTGGAATAACATATTCTTTGTTAGAGTCCTAATTGTTACTTTTTATTCAGAAAAGGAATGCAATTCTTTGTAGTTCTCTAGTGGCAAATCCAGCATAGAAGAAAACTGACATAAATATAGGTACATTCTCTGTACAGTTGTCTTTTCTTTCCAGTTATCACTGTAGCTTTGACAGATAATGTAAGTTTGCCCTATACTATGGGTATTTGGAAGACACTTGCTTCATAAATTGTCAGCATGTTCTCTCTTCAACATTGTAAGAATGACCTTAAGCAGACACAAATGTCTTGTTAGAATACTAATATTTCTTCTAAAATATTTTGAGCTTTAAACAGAATATCAAAGTCTTTTTCTTAATATCATATCTAGCTCTTTGAAACTCATCATAGACTAGGTTTACATTAATTATTTACTGACCAAACACACATTAGTTTACCTATAATTTACCTTGTGTTTCTATAATGTTAATGAATATATATTATAATCTATACAATAAGAAAATATCAAGAAATATTATGGGATGGAATATTTTGACATCCCTCTCTCTTTAATTTGCATTATATATCTTGACTTGAACTTATTTTGGGCACCCCATAGTTTTCAGCTTCCCTTTTTATATCAGAACTAAAATTTATATCTACTCAACTCAAGATTTCTACATTTTAACTGGCATTGCATCAATTTTCATATGATTGTTCACAATAACTTGGATAGAAAGGTTAATCTCCATGTTTCATCAGCACTGGAAAATATTGCATAATTTATTAGCTAGTACTGCAGACACATCTCTTGGTTCCTTACTACTCTCAAAAATGATATGACTAAGGATAATGACATGAATTCAATAAAAGTTTAGCTGGAATCATTGCTTTTCTTAATGCTTTATAGTTTTAGAGTGAAAAGAGACATGTAGCAAATTCTTCACATTCTAGTCAAATTATAGTATATATTCTGGAGATATTTAAAATAAAATTCACACATAAAGTTTTTAGTTCACTACTCTAAATGACAATGTTGTTATATATAATTTATTGAGTAACAAAGTTAGAAAATAAACTACTTTAGGGAAACTTTAATTTTATTTAATAATATGAATATTTCATACAAAATTTATTTTTATGTGTTTAAAAGTTGGTAACATCTCCAGTATCTGATTATACACTATATCAAAACCAAATTGATAGACATGTGCTTTACATACTCACAATAACTATCATCAAAATAATAAATCTTTCACATATCTTTATATTTTTATATATTTATAAGATGCAAATATGTTTCTGTAATTCCACAAAACACATACACATTACACACACACAAACACACACACACACACACACACACACTCAAATACACACATACAAAATAAGAGGGAAATTTCCACCAATCATCTGTCTTTATATAACATTATAATTTCAAACTATTAAGTATTTAAAGAACATTGTGGCAGATGAAATAGAGAGCAATAATACTGCAAAATATAAACACAGCCATGTAATCATTAGGCAAATAACAAAGCTAAGAAAATTAGAATATTAAAGGACAGAAGATAATTTTACATTTGGATGAATTTTCCAAACTTGTATACCACAATTTAGCACAAGACTGGTGTAACCAGAACAATGGATTAACAGAGTTAGGTTAATTTTAATTGATAAAATTATGCTATATATACTTTTTCTGTATTGTTTAATAATGGAACATATTTTAAAGATTTCAATAAACTTGAGTCATTGTAACCCTGTAATTCATAATTTTTATTATTTTATTTTAAACTGAAATCCCAAAGGTTTGTTTTCCATTTCTTTGATGAAAATCCTTACTGTTTTCTAGTATTGTCATAAAAATAACCAAATATACTGAGGAAATAGTTATTTCTACTTTTGTAAACAGAAATCTATCTTACAGGGAAGAGGCAAGGAAGCATTGTTTTGCCATTTGTTTTTTTTTAATATTTATTACCACAGTTTTTTAATCCATTCTTCAGTTGAGGGACATCTGGGTTGTTTCCAGTTTCTAGATACTACAAATAAGTCTGCTATGAACATAGATGAGGAAACTTCTTTATGATTCCGTGAGGAGTCATTTGGGTGTATACCCAGAAGTGGTATGGCTGGGTCCCGAGGAAGAGCTATTCCAAGTTTTCTAAGATATCGCCAGACTGACCTCCATAGTGGTTGCACAAGTCTGCACTCCCACCAGCAATGGAGGAGAGTTGCCCTTTCTCCACAACACTGCCAGCATGTACTGTCATGAGCTTTTGATCTTAGCCATTCTGACAAGTGTTAGATGGAATATCACAGTGGTGTTGAGTTGCATTTCTCTGATGATTAAGGTTGCTGAGCATTTCTTCAAGTGTCTCTCAGCCATTAGGAATTCGTTCTTTGTGAATTCTCTGTTTGGCTCTCTTCTCCATTTTTTGATTGGATTAATTGGTCTCTTGGCATTTAGTTTCTTCAGTTCTTTGTAAATTTTGGATATTAGCCACCTATCAGATGGGGGGTTGGTGAAGATTTTTTTTTCCCAATCTGTAGTCTGCTGTTTTATTTGAAAGACAGTGTCTTTTGTCTTACAGAAGCTTTTCAATTTCATGAGGTCCCATTTATTTGATTGTTGGTCTTAGAACCTAAGCTGTTGGTGTTCTGTTCAGGAAGTTGTCCCCTGTGCCAATGAGTTCGAGGGTTTTCCTCACTTTCTCTTCTAGTAGATTTAGTGTGGCCGGCCTCATGTTAAGGTCTTTGATCCACTTGGACTTAAGTTTTTTACAAGGTGATAAGTATGGGTCTAAATTCATTCTTTTATATGGATACATCCAGTTGAACCAACACCATTTGTTGAAGATGCTATACTTTTTCCATTGTACAGTTTTAGATTCTTTGTCAAAAAATTAAGTGACCATAGGTGTATGGGTTCATTTCTGGGTCTTTAATTTGATTCCGCTGATCCACTGGTCTGTTTCTATACCAGTACCATGCTGTTTTTATTACTATTACTCTGTAGTACACCTTGAAATCTGGAATGGTATTACCTCCAGATTTTTTTTTTTTTTATTTTACAGGATAGATTTAGCTCTTCTGGGTTTTTTATTGTTCCATATTAAATTGAGAATTGCTTTTTCAAGGTCTAGAAAGAATTGTGTTGGTATTTTGATAGGAATTGCATTGAATCTGTATATTGCTTTTGGTAGGATGGCCATATTTGTTATGCTGATTCTACTTATCCATAAGCATGGGTGATCTTACAATCTTCTGATGTCCTCTTCAATTTCTTTCTTCAAGGACTTGAATTTCTTCTCGTACAGATCTTTCACTTACTTGGTTAGAGTTACCCCCAGGTATTTTATATTGTTTGTGGCTAATGTGAAAGGTGTTGTTTCCCTGATTTCTTTCTCAGCCCATTTATTTGTTGTGTATTTTATTAAATATTTTTACATCTATGTTCATGAGGGAGATTCTCTTTCTTTGTTGGGTCTTTGTGTGGTTTAGGAATCAGGGTGACTGTGGCCTCATAGAATGAGTTTGGCAGTGTTCTTTCTGATTGTGTTTTGTGAAGGAGTTTGAAGTCTATTGGCATTAGCTCTTCTTTGAAGGTCTGATAGAATTCTGTGCTGAAACCATCTGGCCCTGGGCTTTTTTTGGTTTGGAGATTTTTAATGACTGTTTCTATTTCCTTAGGGGCTATAGAGCTGTTTAAACTGTCAGCCTGATCTTGATCTAGCTTTGGTAGGTGGAATCTATCAAGAAAATTGTCCATTTCATTTAGGTTTTCAAGTAGGATCCAAATATTCTCTGGATTTCCTCAATATTGTTATTTCTCCCTTTCCATTTCTGATTTTGTTGATTTGGGTTTTTCCCTCTGCCTTTTATTTAATTTGGCTAAGGGTTTGTCTATTATGTTGATTTCTCAAAGAAGCATCTCTTGGTTTCATTGATTCTTTGTATCATTCTTTTTGTTTCTAAGTTGTTGATTTCAGCCCTAAGTTTGATGATTTCCTGCCTTCTGCTCCTCTTGGGAGGATTTGCTTCTTTTTTTTCCAATTCACTCAGTTTAGCTGTTAATTTGCTCATATGAGCTGTCACAATTTTCTTTTTGAAGATGCTTAGTGCTATGAACTTTACTTGTAGCACAGCTTTTATTGTATCCCATAGGTTTGGGTATGTTGCGTCTTCATTTTTGTTGAATTTTAAGAAGTCTTTGATTTCCTTCTTTATTTCTTCCCTGACCCAGTAGTCATCTAGTAAAGAGTTGTTCAATTTCCATGTGTGTGTAGGCTTTCTGTTGATTCTTTTGCTGTTGAAGTCCAGCTTTATTCCATGGTGGTCTGATAAGATACAAGGGGTTATTTCAATTTTCTTGTATCTGTTGAGGCTTGCTTTGTGTCAGACTATATGGTCGATTTTGGAGAAGGTTCCATGCAGTGCTGAGAAGAAGGTGTATTCTTTTGTGTTTGTTGAAACATTCTGTAAATATATGTTAAGTCCATTTGGTTCATGACCTCTGCTAGACTCATTATTTCTCTGTTTGGTTTCTGCCTTGATGACCTGTGCATTGTTGTGAATGGGGTGTTAAAGTATCCCACTATTATTGTGTAAGAATCGATGTGTGATTTAAGTTTTAGAAGAGTTTCTTTTTTTTAATTTCTTTTTATTTATTCAGGTTACATCTCAATCGCAATTCCATATCTACTCCCCCCTCCAGTCCTACTCTCCCGCCCTCTTCTGCCTCAACCCACCCATCCCTTTCCTTTTTTTTTTAAGTTTAAGGTATATCTTTTTCCCCCAACAACTCCCCCTTTCAGTCCAACAAATGTCTCTTTCTCTTATAACCATAAATACAATACAAAAGAACAGAAATAATTAGGAATTAGGCCACAATTATGAGAGTTTTATGGCTTAGCATACAATCTCAATGTCCAGTCTATATGTATTTGGCACCTGACTTTAACATTCTACTATCTATCCATCTCCATGAGTTTAAAGTTCTATATCCAACTCAGCTTTCATCCTAACTTTCATCACAATTTTAAAAACACCTTCTTAGATCCAGAACACCCTCTTGATTCCTAAACAACTCAAAATTGAACTATGAGACTCTAGTTATCTATTCTTCAACAACCTCAGAGACCTGAGAGGGATAAATATATCTGATTATATAGGAAGTGCAGGGCCCGCAGCTTCCAAAACTAAGAAATGACATACCAGTGGCTGCCTGGACAGTTCCATTTTCTCTCCATATATTACAGCATTGATCTTCAGTCATTTGGCCCTGTTTCTCTGACTGACATTGATTGTAGAACAGGAACTATAGAGGACTTGCCTACCCTGTCTTGGCAGAGCTGGGCTGTCAACTTAACTGCTTCCAAGTTTTGTCCTTTTTGGACAGCATTCTGTCTACAGTTGAAGCAAGGGGTTTTTCTTGCCAAGAGATAGGCTTTCCACTAATTCAATCATCTCCCACTGGAGATTCTTCGATGCTCATCTTGAGCATAGAAGAGTTTCCTTTACAAATGTAGGTGTCATTGTACTTGGGGCATAGATGTTTAATATTGAGATGTCCTCTTGATGAATATTTCCTTTAATGAGTATGTATGTAATGGCTGCCCATCTTTTTTTATTAACTGCAGTTGGAAGTCTATTTTGTTTAATATTAAGATGGCTACTTCAGCATGCTTCCTGGATCTATTTGCTTGGAAAACCTTTTTCCAGTCCTTTACTCTGAGGTAGCATCTATCTTTGTTAGTGAGATACATTTCTTGTATGTAAGAAAATGATGGGTCTTGTTTATGGATCCAATCTGTAAGTCTGTGTCACTTTATTTGGGAGTTGAGTCCATCATGTTGATGGATATTAATGACAAAAGGTTGTTATTTCCTATTATTTTGGTGTAGATGGTGATTCTGTGTTTCTTTTGGTTTAGCTTCAGTGCAGTTTTTTGTTTCCTGTGTTTTCTTGGGTGTAGTTATCTTCTCTGGGTTGGAGTTTTCCTTCTAGGATCTTCTGTAGGGCTAGATTTGTGGGTAGATACTGTTTAAATTTGATTTTGTCATAGAATATCTTGTTTTCTCCATCTATGTTGATAGAGAGTTCTGCTGGGTATAGTAGTCTGGCTGGGCAACTATGTTTCTCTCAGGGCTTGTAGGACGTCTTCCCAGGCCCTTCTGGCTTTTAAATTTTCAGAGGAGAAGTCAGGTGTGATTCTGATGGGTTTGTTAT
The DNA here is from genome assembly GCA_907164525.1 of Lophiomys imhausi. NCBI lineage: Eukaryota > Metazoa > Chordata > Mammalia > Rodentia > Muridae > Lophiomys > Lophiomys imhausi. Next base: position 5,363,322 of record CAJQZJ010031962.1, on the reverse strand, counting down.
TATATGTTACTTGAGCTTTTTCTCTTACAGCTTTTAATATTGTTTCTTTGTTCTGTACATTTGGAGTTTCAATTATTATGTGGCAAGAAGATTTTCTTTTCTGATCTAACATGTTTGGTGTTCTGTATGCCTCTTGGAATTTTAATGACATCTCTTTCTTTAGGTTTGGGAAGTTTTCTTCTATGATTTTATTGAAGATGTTTCCTGGACCTTGGAGTCGGGAGTCTTCTCTTTCCTCTATGCCTACAATTCTTAGGTTTTGTCTTTTCATTGAGTCCTTGATTTTTAGGATGCTATGGGTGAGAGCTTTTTTAGCTTTCTCTTTTTCTTTGGATGTTGTACTGATTTCTTCCATCGAATCTTCTACATCTGAGATCCTGTCTTCTATCTCTTGCATCCTATTTTTGATACTTATGTCTGTAGTTCCTATTCTCTTCTTTTGATTCTCCACTCTTTTTTTAATAATTTATTTTTTTATTTCTTCAAGTTACATCTCAATCACAATCCCCTCCCTACTCCCCCCTCCAGTCCCACCCTTCCACCCTCCTCCCCCTCAACCCCCCCATCCTCTTCCCTTCTTATTTTTTTAGTTTAAGGTATTTCTTTTTTCCCCCCAACAGCTCTCCCTTTCAGTCCAAAAAAATGGTTCTTTTTCTTATAACTATAAATACAATACAAAACAACAGAAATAAATAGGCCACAATTATGAGAGTTATATGGCTTAGCATACATTCTCAATGTCCAGTCCATATGTATTTGGCACCTGACTTTAACATTCTACTATCTAACCATCTCCATGAGTTTAAAGTTCTATATCTAACTCAGCTTTCATACTAACTTGCCTCATAATTTTAAAAATAATTTTAAATGTATGGAGAGAAAATGGGAACTGTCCAGGCAGCCACTGGTATGCCATTTTTTTAGTTTTGGAAGCTGCAGGCCCTGCACTTCCTATATAATCAGATATATTTATCCCTCTCAGGTCTCTGATGTGGTTGAAGAATAGATAGCTAGAGTCTCATAGTTAAATTTTGAGTTGTTTAGGAATCAAGAGGGTGTTCTGGATCTAAGAAGATATTTTTAAAATTATGAGGCAAGTTAGTATGAAATTATGATTCTCCACTCTTATCTCTGACTATGTTTTCTTTATTGCTTCCACTTCCAGTTTCAAGACTTGAAACATTCTGTTCATTTTATGTTTCCTGCTCCAATTTGCTTGTTGCCTTGTCTCTTTCCTGTTCAAGTTGAGCCACTTTGTTTGGCTAGGAGATCTCTCATGGTATTCTCTGTTGCTTTTGCTTGTAAATTTGTGGAGTCTTTGAATTCCTTCAGAGGTTTAAATTCTTCTTGAAAGTACTTTCCAGAATATAGATTTGTCATCGTTTTCATGTGTTTCAACTGTGCTGAAGTGGTCAGGACTTGCTGTACTAGCATAGCTGCATTTTGTTGGAGTCATATTTCCCTGACTTTTCTTGGATCTGTTCTTTGGCTAGTCTTTATCCATTTGGTTGTTCTTAGCTGGTTGTTCCTAGTGCCTTCTGGGCTTGGTGCAAAGAGGGGCACTCTGGTGTAGAAGTTGTATAGCTTGGTGATCTGTAGCTTTCCACAGGCTGGATGGGGCCTTTTGTGGAGGTTTATTCTCAGTGTGTCTCCCAGAGCTCACCCTTCCCTGTTTTGTCCCAATTGGGGACTTAGGTATGGAATTGTAGTGGGATGTGTTCCTGCAGGTTCCTGGGATCCAACTGACCCTCGTATACATGATGGTGCAGGTTGGCAGGCTACAGACTGTTGGGTGGGATTGTAGCTCCCCTGCAGCTTACTTGTCAGACTGTGTTTGTGGTCCTCCCATGCTGCTCTCAGGGGTTTCTATGGGTAAATGTGCATCTAATAGCCAGAAACACTGTGAGCTGGTGCAGCCCACTCCCAGGCAATGAGGAATGGCTAGGAATTGTTTCACTGCTTACGAGTCAGAGTTCTCTGTGTTGCAGTTTGGGAATTCAGCATGTAGCGGCGCTGCTGGTATCTTCCTGGGTTTCCAGGCACAGATGCTGTGGACTCTGTAAGTCCTAAGTTTGGGGGTTGAGAATGCCAGCTGGAGTCCTGAAAGGATCCAACAGGAAGGGAGTACAGTTTCCTGGTGGGAGGTACTCAGTGTTCATATCTGGTGATTCCGATCCTTCAGTGTCTGTATTTCTCTCACAGAGTTCTTTGTTGTCCCTGCTAGGCTGGCCCAGATGGGCTTGCACCTGTCTAGATTGTCCCCAGGGCACCTCTGTGCCCTAAGCACTAAGCCCTTAGGCTTAGTCACTCAGCAGTGCCCCCAGGCCAAGACCTCACTGCTCCAGGGGTGGAACTATATATGCTGAAGATCTGGTTTCCTGCCAGAAGAGCCAGCACTAGCAAAGGGGTCTGATATTAACCCACAATCTGTCCAGGGCTTGGACCCTGTGGAGATCAAAGCCGCCTTCCTACTCCCCCCCCCCCCTTCCTGCTTTTCTGCCTCCTCTCACTGCTCCTCCTAAGTCTCTCTGGAGCTGACTTTGGATACTGGCAATTGGGGCCACTGTCTTCCAATTTCTGGTACACTGCAGTGGAATTGCTGCATAACCGCTGCAGGAGGTGTATCCTGCTGCTCTGGCTAGCTGCAGTGTTCTTCCCAGTGACTGCAAATCCAATAGAGGGGCCTGTATGTATGTTCAACACCCCTCTGGGGAAGCCCAAATATGCTTGTGTTTGCCAAAACGCCACTGGGCTGTGGACCTGCTGCTGCCCTGCCACTCAGATCATTCTGTGGCCCATGGCCACAATGGTTCCGCTGAGTGCATATCCCATTCTCACTGCTCTACTAATCTTCTGCTTGGAGTCTGAATGCCTGCATATGGAATCTGGGAGCCCAAGAGGCTGGTGAGTAACCCTGTCTAGTGTTCAGAGCTTCTCGCTGGGTATTTCAGTGGCTCTTACCCTATCCCTCTCCTGATGATGATTCCCGGATCCAGGGGCTTCCAAGGTTTCTGCTGGTCTGTTTTTCTGAGTGTGCCAGAGAAGAGAGGAGAGTCCTGCCGAGGAACTTTTAATGATCCCTGGGTCTCTGGGTGAAACCCAGTTGGTTTGCGCCACTCAGATTATTGCTCAACATTTTATAATTCTGTGGTGTTATAGCTATTTTCCCCATGTTCAAAATGCGTCCGTGAGGGCTGCAGCCATCTTGGATATCCTACTTCTTTCAATGTCTTTAGCTCTTATATTAACAGTACTTTTTCCTGATTCATATTATGCAATTAATTTTATGTAATAATAACTCTTGTTATTATTAAATTGATTTAATAAATAACTCTTGTTCAGTAGTTTCATTTTTGAAACTACTTATAATAAATAAGAATAATATACTTCATCATATTAACAAAATACAATTTATTAATTTAATGAAATATAGTGAAAGAATCATTTCTTTTTAAATGCAATACATACTGTACATTATTTTTTGCCTATGAATAACATGTATGATACTTTTTTCTTTCGAAAGAACACAATGTCTTCCTGTATTGTAAAACAGTAAGGAAAATGGCAGTATAAATTTTAGATGCATGCCGCTAATAATTCATAAAGTAAAAGTTGATTTATATCATTTGTTCTTACATTATTTGGGAAAATGTGTTTCATTATTTAAAACTAAACAAATTTAATTTCTATGACATTTGTACTCAACCTCCAATAGCTGGGTTTATACATAAATATTCTAAGGATCACATATGTCCATATGTCGTCACTGTGTATCTAAAATTGAAAACTTGTGTGCAAAATACCTAATGTAACTTTAACGTGTAAGGTAAATTTCAAGGTATAACCAGGTACGTGAATTTTCAAATACAAATTCGCTTACTTGCCTCAAATATTAAATCTTTACTCATCATCAATTTACCAGCATTAGTTTCAAAGAGAGCCTTATCCATTTTTGTTTTCAATTATATAAAAACCTTCAAGAAGACATTTGCTTTAGACGAAGTATAATTCCTTACATATTGGGAGACTTCTTGAACAAAACCATCTATAATAATTCAGTACTAGTATTGCAAGCAACAAAAATTTATGTAATGGGTACAGCAAATTTTAATAGTATATATTCCAAAGTTGGGTGGAGATACACAGAATAGGGCACCATAGCTCTCTATGGTGATTGATTTGATCTGGGGTCACTGGTGTTGGTAATAAAAATAAATCTTCTCTGGTAGAATAATTTCCCAGTTTAGATCTATAGGAATGACAATTACAGATGATAATAAAGAAATAATTGAATGTTACAGTCAATACATATGTATATATATATATACACACACATATATCATATGTATATGATAGCAGACATTAGTCTTTATTATAAATGAAATGTTTTTTTAAAAAAATGTTAATCATTTGACCTCAATAAGTATGTACTGGGAATTGAAATATGATTTAGTAAGTTTATAAAATAGTTAGTAATACACAAATAATAAAATGAAATATTCGGGCTGGAGAGAAGGCTTAGTCATTAAAGGCTAGGCACGCAACCAAAAATAAAATGAAATATTCATGTGATTAGTGACCAAATGTGCAATCATACTTTCACTGATGTCTATGGAGAGGTTGTTTCTCAGAGTTCCAACATATAACAACATTGGCAGAATTTTCAGATAATCTATACATGTTTTCTTGTATATTACAAAGGATTGCTAGATTACATATAATGTCAAAAATGTTTACCATGAAAATAATTGATATCCTTATTATTTAAGGGAATAATCACAAAAATTTCTATACAACTTCATAAAAAATGTCATAACTTTATATGTAGTTTCCATCTGTGAAATATGAAAGTCATGGATTCAAAATTTACAGACACTGAACCCTGTGCATACACAAAATCTTTTTGTAGACTAATGCTACATCTAAAACTACTCATTGGCAAAGATCACATTTCTCTTTAATAGATAGTATAGTGCCAGTAAAATTTCTTTTTTTTTTAATCTAATATATTTATTTATTTATTTACTTTTTTTTTGTATTGCTTCAAGTTACATCTCAATCACAATTCCCTCCCTACTGCCTACTCCAGGCCCACCCTCCCACCCTCTTCCCCCACAACCCCCCATCCACTTTCTTTCTTTTTTTTTTTTTTAAGTTTAAGGTACATCCCCTCCCCCAACAGCTCCTCCCCATTTCAGTCCAACAAATGGCTCTTTCTCTCATAACAACAAATATAATGCAAAACAACAAAAATAACTAGGCCACAATTATGAGAATTATAAGGCTTAGCATACATTCTCAGTGTTCACTCCATACGTATTTGGCAACTGACTTTAACATTTTACTATCTAGCCATCTCCATGAGTTTAAAGTTCTATATCCAACTCAGCTTCCATCCTAATTTGCATCACCATCTTAAAAACATCTTCTCAGATCCAGAACACCCTCTTAATTCCTAAACAATTCAAAATTTAACTAGGAGACTCTAGCTATCTTCTCTCAACCCCATCAGAGACTTGAGAGGGATAAATATATCTCATTATACAGGAAGTGTGGGGATAGCATCTTCTAAAACTAAGAAATGGCAGACAACTATCTGCCTGGATAATTCCCAATTTCTCTCCATACATTAGAGCATTCAATCTTCAGCCTTTTTTGGCTCTGTTTCTCTGACAGACATTAATTGTAAAGCAAGGATTATGAAGGACTTGCCTACCCTGTCTTGGCAGAGCTAGGCTGTTGACTTACCTGCTTCCAAATTTTTGTCATTTTTGGACAGCATGCTGAATGAAGCAAGGGATTTTTCTTGCCAAGTGACAGTCTTGCCACTAAAGCAACCATCTCCAATTGGAGATTCTTCGATGTTCATCATCTACTTGGAGTAGCATAGGGAGTGTGGTCAGGAGCTGACATGTCTCAATATCAAAAAAATCTTAAATTAAGAAAACATCTTAGAATGCCATATTCTACAGATCCCCCCAGGTTTTTGAAGACCACCTATCTATCTCCATATATTTGGATAAGCATATGTTGCTTGTCTCTTAGCAACTTGATATCTGATTAACTTATAAAATAACTGTGATAGACTGTCCTAGTACCTAACTAACAAAATGAAATGTGAAGTTTTGGCCTTTTGTTACCAACTGTCATAAACTGTTTAGGATAATTAAGAAATGCAAACTAATAGTCATTCAAGCATGCCAGTCAAATTTCTAAAGCAACGTAAACTCATACTAGTAAATTCATACATAGGTTTTCTAGTTTTAATTCATTCACTCCCTTAATTTTTATTCTGTTGTGATATATTGTTATGGATTACAGGTTTGTTTTTGTTTTCTTGATTATTGGTGTTGCATTCTTTTTTTTGATTAATGAATTCAAAACTATTTAAATATATCTCAAAAATAAAATTAGAAAATGAAAATTTAAAGTAACTTGTATAACTTTAAAATAAAATATTTTATTTTATTGTAATATACAAAAAATACAGTTTTCATATATCCCGTGAATTTGTGCTAATATTTTTACATGGAAATTGCAATGATGAAGTAAGAAATAAAACTATGCACCATTTATGTTTATTTACTTATTTTATTAAAAATACAGACAACAATAAATATAATCCCATCCTTGAGGGACATTGATTCTAGATAAGTAGAAGAGATTGATGAGTGATAAGGAAATAGCTATTGTGTTTCACTGGAAATTGGTATAAAAGCATGCTGATATTTTGAGACATAAATTAATTTCAAGTTAAAATAAAATAAAAATTGTGGCACAAATATCCAATTGTTAAAAAATGTTACACACATATTTGAAATTTCCAAAAATGAAATTATGAAAGTTTATATCGATTTCTTTCAACAACATATGGAATATTTGATAAACCAATAAATACCAAAAAATGTTGAATAAATGTTTGAAAATAGAAGTAGTTTTCTGAATGTAATTCAGTGAATAAAAAGTCACACATATAATAGACTTCAGGGAAAAGACAAATTTCATATTTGAATAAATGATGTTTAATATAATCAATTTTGTTTGTAATAACTATAGCAATACTTACTCAAAGAATGGCAGAAGGAAATATTGTTCAGTCTATGTAAATCCTCATCAATATAACTGACTAAATGAGCTGAACAAGGAAAACCACAATAGACAGTCTAAAGTGGACAAGTGAAAGACCATAAGGCCTTAACCATACAAAGAACTATAGGCAATGAAGGAATGTTGAGTGGGAGAAATAGTCTTCCACAGGGAAGAACACATCTATTGGTTATTCAATACCAAATGATCAGGCATGAAATTATACATAAAATTAACATTGTACAAACTGATCAGATTGTATTTATGTGTTTTGAAATAACTGTGTATAAACATGTATGTATATTAAAATTAACATAAAAGAATACCATAAATTTGAAAGAGAGCAGGTGGGATATATAATGAGGATTTGAAGGGAGAATGGAGAATGGGGGAAATTTTGAAATAACATTTTAATCTTGAAAAATAAACTGGGGAGGGCTGATATTTGGGCCCCCCCTATACTAGAGGAATAGGTAGGTGGGAGAGAGAGAAGGCTGAGATTGAGATGTAGCTTGAATTAATAAATAAATGCATAAAAATGAAATAAAAATTCAATGGAAGTAAATAATAAAGGCTGAAAGTGGTGTTACTGAGACAACTTTGGAATTTAAGCATACTATAAACAAGGGCACAGTCCAAGGAAGAAGAAAGTGCTGGGAGAGACAACTGGAATTGGAACAATTTTGGGGAGTAAAGTACAATCCTAGTGCAATGGAAAACCTTAGGAATCTATCAGGGTAACTCTAGCTAAGTCTCAAGTAATGGGGGATACAGAGCCTAAACTGATCATCTCCTGTAGCCAGTCAAGGCTTTCAGTGGAGGGATTGGGACATGAAGTCAGCCACAAAACCTTTGACCTAAAATTTGTCCTGTCTGAAAGGAGTGCTGGGGTAAAGGTGGCACAGACATTTTGAGAGTTGCCAGCCAGTGACTGGTCCAGCTTGAGACCCATGCCACAAGATGGAGCCCTGTTGGTGTTGTCATTTACTTTACTGAAGTTCTTGTATCTGGCATCCTTCCCATCTCAATCCCTTCCAATACTCCAACACCAAGTACAAGAGAAAAAATATTAGAGGAAAAGAGGAGAAAGAGGACATAGACCTCTTTATACTACATTCAGCTGATTAAGGTCCTTGGGTTCCTTAGATCAAGTCCAATCTTTTTCAGGACATCCCCAACTTCTTCTCAAATCACAACATCATCAACCAAGAGCAGCTTCAGATAGCAGCATGGGGGAGGTGCAGAGGTGAACACAGGGGGAGCAGTAGGGAGGAACAACAGGGAGGGGCAGCAGGGAGGAGCAGCAGGAAGGAGCAGCAGCCAACTTCTTCAGAGTCTTCCTGTCCTCCCTGGACTCTGCCATCAAGAGTTCTCAGAATTAAACTATCTGCAGCTGGCACACATCATGTCCCTGGTAGAGGATGGAACACTCATAGATAACAGCTGTGGATAAACTGAAGCAGCTTCATATCCCACACCTGGGATTAAAACAAAAACGTATTCATATAACATTACTAGGAGACACCAAAATTCTTACTACAAAGCCCACACCTGACATAGAGCCCAAACTTGACACTGCATGCATGAAAAGGAATCAGAGCCATAGGAAATAACCAAACACAACACACACACACACACACACACACAGAAGAGAGAGTTAATGAAATGGTTCCTAATGATATTCTGTTATACGTGCAGACTGGAGCCTAGCATAATCATCTCCAGAGCAGCTTCATCCAGCAACTGATGGGAACAGATACTGAGATTCACAACCAAACATTAGGGAGAGCTCTTAGAATCCTGCAATCCTGCAGAAGGGAAGGAAGGATTGTAGGAATTAGAGAAGTCAAAGACACTGCAAGAAAATTGCCTACAACTAAGCAAGACTCTTAGAGGCTCACAAAGACTGACCCATAAACAGGGGGCCTCCATGAGTCTGTGCTAGGTCCTCTGCATTTATGTTATAGTTGTGTATCTTGGTCTTCTTGTAGGATTCCTAATATTGGGAATAGGTCAGAGGCTGTCTCTGACTATTTTCCCTGCTTTGGGGAACAATTTCCATTTACTGGATTGCTTCATCTAGTCTTAATCTGAAGAAATAGTCCTAGTCTTAGGGTTACATGATATATCATATTTGGTTGATATCCCTGGAGGCCTGCCCTTTATTGAAAGGAGATAGAGGAGTGGATCTGGAAGAGGGAGTGTGGGGGACTGGGAGGAGAAGAGACAGGGCAAACTACTGTCAGGATGTGATATATGAAAGAATAATTTTAATTGCATCTGTTTAATATAAGTAAACTATACAAATGTAAATTTTAAAGAAAACAATTCGGTAAAAGATGGAAAAAAAGAAAAAGAAAAGGAAAATGATTATCAAAGAAGGTAGCACAGTGTCTCTTCATAAGGTCAATGCTCCAAAAATCTTACAGAAATATTTTATGATATGTAATTGATTAGTCTAAAGTGAGACAATAATAAAGGTAGGCAGAGAATATATTTAGCAGGATGTATATAAGAAAACTACAAGGCACACAGAGTTACATACTGTGGAGTTTGTTTGAAAATAAAGACTGGGGTAAGTGCAACTTCAAACTGAGACATAAGAGAAGTGAATACCAAGGATGTCTGACCAGAATCCAACATCAGAAACACTGAGCATACTTTCACTTCCATACAGTGGGTATGTTTTTGTCAAATTTGGATTTATGAACTTCAAATTTTTGAGAAAATAATTTTCACTTGTTTTAATTTAATTTAAAAGCACATAGTTTTTGGTGTTGTTATTGTTTTTTTGACACTTTGATATCAGTCACTAAAAACAATGCAGGAAGGAACCACTAAATAAAACGGAATAGGATTTACAATGGTATAAAAAAGTACACAATATAAATTTGAAAAGAAATGAAATAGTGTCAAAGTCTCTTTATATATAATGTTTTCGGTTTGAGAAGGGAAATTTAATAAAATAAATGAAAAACCCAATAGATACCATAATATGTGCTTAATTAAATAAAAATAATTGAGTAGATTCATATCATGTGCCACCAGGTAGAAAACAGTGAGATCATTTCTACGCTTGGCAGTTTCTGCTAAAACTTAATAATCTCAGTGTATTCTAAACAAGGGTAATTCAAAATAAAGGTAGGGGGTTGCTATAAAGTAATCTGTCATGAATCTTGAAGTGTCAGAATCATTCATATCAACAACCAGGTGAAGAATTAGATTAAAAAGAGAAGACATGTTCACAGAATGCAACATGTGATTCTAAATTGAATCCTTGAGAAATAGAGGCCAATCGAGAGACAACTGAGCAGGAGAGATGAATACTAATGATATATCAACATCATGTTTTATAATTCTATGCTATATTGCATTGTATGAGAATAAGATTATTTGTATAAAATACTGTAATCACAGAAGTAACAAAGCACTATGCCAAAATCAATTAGCAAATGGAGCAGAAAAATATCAGTGTTAACTTATTATTTTCTAAGTTCATCATGTCAAAATTAAAAAGTAAAATGAGCTTCTTTTATGTTATAAATATATATATATAAGTGAATGTATTTAATAAATAGGCATTATATGTATATTTGTTTAATTATATAATATTCCAAGAATGATATTGAACAATCTAAACAAAATGCTACACTTGCAGATAGATATGTTTTCCTAATTTATAGATAAATCATGCAATGGCTACTGTAACTTTAAGGTACTTGGTAATCCCATGAATGGTATTACCATCATCAAATCAAATTACCAATTAAATACACACTTGAAATAAGAATCAAAATTAATGAATTTAAAATGTAACAAATAGATATGTAAAAAGACAGTCTTTGGCAATGTTATTATATTGATATACCTTACTATGTTTTATTATGTGTAATAACATACTCCAATTACTTATAATGGAATTTTAAAAGGATATTAGTCATTTAACTGTATTATATTTAGACAATAATATTTTAATTATCTTGCTAAAAATTAAACATGTCTTTTGCCTTCAAATTACACTCATAATATTAAATGAATATTAATATATGCATGTATAATGTGATTTGTTATAAATATCTGTAAGAAGAACCATGTTGCATTTATTATGAATATTTTGAAAAAATTTACACTGTATTTTCATATTTATCTATCTTTCAAATCCTATTCCCAGATATAATTCCCATGCTATACCCAACCGTGTATCCTTTTTTTTCTTTTTAACCCATCTAGTCCAATTATTGCCAGCTACACATTTTTGACTGTGTTGCTGCTTTTTGAAGTCTTTTTAATATGCCAGAATGCATCTTGAAGAAAAGTTAATTCTACCTCTCCTTGAAGCTACTAATTACTAATAGATCTTCACCTAGATTAGGAACTACATAATCAAATCCCACCTCTACTCTGAGATATTTTGTGGAGGGGGGATTGACCCTGTAAAGGTTTTGTGCATGTTTTCACAACCATTTTTAAGTACTTATATGCAAAAGCACTTCTGTGTCTGGAAAACACTATTTCCTTATATGCATCTACTACTTCCGGTTCTTACAAACTTTCTGATTACTCTTTCACAATAATTCTTGAACCACGTGTGTGTATGTGAGTGTGTGTGAGTGTGTGTGTGTGAGTGTGTGTGTGTGTGTGCGTGTGTGTGCGTGAATGCGTGTGTGTGAGTGTGTGTGTGCACATGAGTGTGTGTGTGCATGTGTGTGTGTGAGTGTGTGTGTGTGTGTGTGTGTGAGTGTGTGCGTGTGTTTGCACGATGTAGATGTTCTAATTAGAGCTGAACACTCCACAGTTTCTCTCTTTACACTTTGGTCACTGTGGGTCTCTGTGCTAATGACTTTCTACAAAAAAAAAAAAAAAAAAGAAAAAAAAGAAAAATGAAGCTTCTCTGGTAAGGACTGAGAGATACAAAAATGATAAGTTATCAGGAATTAGTATGCCTCAGTAGCAGATAAAAAACAGTATGTTCTATCCCACTGCAGATATTCTGTCTTGGCACAGTTTCTTGGCCCTAAAACCTTTGACTTGTGAACTCTATGTTATAGTGTGTGCCTTAATCAACTCAGAAAATCATTGGGCTTGAGTGTTATGCCATACTTGTTACAGAGGTGTTACCTTGCAAGGCCATTTATTATTTAACTAACAAAGTTCACAAATTAGATTAATAATTACTTTTCTCCTCTGAGAGTGCATATGATATCTTCCAGCACTATGAAAACTAGCAAATGAAGATGAAACTTCTAGATCAATAGATGCATGATTTTTTTTTCATCTTCTATGACTCAGATATGCATTGTCTTCAGCAATATGTGTCATCAGCTGTTTGGTTGGGTGAAGTTATCAGTTGGAGTTGAGGTTCCCCACTTCCAGTGGGGATTTCCAAGAAACATGTGGTAGTAAATTGTTTGGATAGCATATGTATGGGTTCTCTATCTGGATATTAGAGGTGCAGTTGATGGGTTCAAGATGAGAGGTCCGCAGGTAGACTGGTGGGTACCAGTGCCAATGAATGCTTCTATCACTCCACATTTTGCTCACTGTAGATTTATGATAACAGCATATACATAGAATATTTAATATTAAATAATCAAAGTATAGTTTATTGTATATTAGTAACTTTCATGTTTATCATCTCTTATTTTCAGAGGTGAGAATTAGTATATGTGTTCTGTTTTCAATGTTACTTGTGATATTAACACTATTTGGCAAATAACATTTTTAATATGATGATAAAAGAACTTATTACTTATAAGAAATACACAGCTGCAGATTACTTAATAGAAACTTACATGTTTATTTTTATGAAGTAAAATTCAATAATTATCTTACAGATAATTCATAAATGGAATCATACTAGCAATATACAGAAAATCACACAAAAGTCCCAAAAAATGAATCAGTCTCATTAATATAGCTTAACTTTACTCATATAAGTTGTTCAAGTCAATCAAAAATTAGAGCCTTCAAGATTTCTCAGTAAAGGAACCCGTAAAGGCAACAATCTTTAAAGGTTTCTTTACTGAAAACTTTATTAGGGGGAAGAGACATTATTGTTACTTGTTATCCTGTAATGTGTTTGCCTTGAATACTTCTGAACTTTTCAAAAACACCAGTCTCTTTATCTCTCTATGTCTTTGTATCTCTGACTCTTCTGTTTTTCTCCCTTCCCTCCCCATTTCTCTCTCCTCTCTCTCTCTCTCTCTCTCTCTCTCTCTCTCTCTCTCTCTCTCTCCATCTCTAATACCTCCTCATTGATACTTTTAGAAATGAGTATCAGTATCTTTACAAAGATCTGGGAAATTTAACTCTGGGAATGATAGGAAGAAACACCAACAATACCTGCCTCCTTGGTATCTGCATCACTGTGTAATATCTGAGTGACATGAGCTATCTGGAAGCACTTACAAATCAGATATACTCTATACATGCTTGTTGTAGTAGAAGGAGGTGCCAGTTCAAAGTCTTTGACTTGACAGTAACTAATTGTTATTGGTTCAGAATATTTAGGTAGCTTTTTAAAGATTAGAACTGTTTGATAGGAATGAAACAGTCAGTCACTAAAACCAAAACCCTTGCCTCATGATAAGAACAAATATTTCTTAACCACTGAGCCATCTCTCCTGCCCCTAACAACAAATATTTCTAAGATTACAAACTTCTAGTTCCCTGATTGAAGAAATTGCTTAAATAGAAAGAAGGACCCTAGAACTCTCAAACATGATTGCTATACTTCAAAATGTTTTCATAGTCTGACATAATTTACCAACATAAGTATGTACAGAAAAAGAAAAATCCTTTCCTATAATAAAGAGGATATGTATGAGGAACAAAAGATAAGTAAATGGAACTAATAAGAATGAATCTTACATATGACCTTCATTTATTCTCCTCAGTCCTGAATAACAAAACTAATATGTAAAACTTGTCAGGATACCCACATTGATTGATTTTCATTTGAATCAATACTAGCATGTCTAAAAGTATCATATGAATGTATATATCTTTGTACCAAGATAGTAAACAAATTTTGGCTACGCAATTGGGACAATTTTATGATATTAATTTCACAGTCAAACATATTCTAATGTCACATACACATAATCCCAGCACTTGAGAAGTAAAGGTAGGAATATTGAGGAATGTTTGAAACAAGACAGGGCTATCGAACAAGACTAAATCAACATTTATTCATTTTCTGCATAACTCATCCACAAGTTATTTGACCACTGGATAATGATTGTGTATCAACTCAAACACAGTCAGATTATGATTCAAATTCTAATTCATATTCTAGCAGTGGAATTTCTGCCATAGAGAGCAATACACTGCTAATCATACCTTCTATATATGCTAAACTGATAAAATTTCCTATGATCTAGTCTTTAAATCATACAGTAGCTATTAGATTTCACCTAAAGAAAGTTCAGTGTACCTTCTCAGTCTTATTTTAGATTTATCCATAAAAATTCTTCAAGTTTCTATCATGACATAATTTTACTCACTTTAGTTATTTGGACATACTGTAGTGTAATATATTAATCTATTATTATTTAAATAGCTGATTGAACCTATGAAGTTTGGTAGAGTGATGATGCCCAAGAAGAAATAAACCACTCACTACCATCAAATGTAGTCATTCACAGCTCAGTGACAGAAAAGATTATGTAATGATTCTGTCTACAAGTCAAGAATAAGCTATTGAACAAAGACTGCCACTATATCACTCCTACTATTAGAAAAAAAAAACAGGAAAACCTTACTTAATGGTTCCGTTTTCTACTTTAGAGGCTTCATACATCACATATTAATGTACTTCTCTAGAATACTTGTTGACCCAATGATAAAGAACTACTTAGAAGTTATTGCTATGGCTATATGAAAAATTTCTCAAGGTCACATACCGAAACTCAACCACAGAATTTGGCAAAGTTGTCAAAAAGCATCCAGTTAGACACTGAATATTGATAAACACATAACAAATTAAGAGCTGTTACCCAAGAAAGGTGATGCCAGCATATCTGTCAGGAGGTGATCGAACTTTTAACTCTATGCACTCCTTAGTATAGATGCTACCCAGAGCTAGTATATGCTAAGAATACTTAAGAAAATAATACATGTTTTTAATCTACTGGTACAGTCTGAAAAGTTAGAATAAAACCTGGATAATTAATATGAAGAAGCATTCAATAAAAATAATAGTTGTTTCAGTGTTAGTTATTTCTGCTGATGTGATAAAATATTATATACCAAATATCTCTATAACCAAGACATATTACAGAACTATGAGTTTCTTTTGACCTAAAATTCCTGTGAATTAACATTCGTGATAGCAGACACAGAATGGTAGTAAGCAGACAGAATATGGAAGTGAGAGATCACAAGTTCAATTCCAAGCAAATAGCAGAGAGCAAGGTAGAAATCGGGGAGGCTTTAGGATTCCAAAACTCTCCTTAAATGACACTCCCTTCAGCAAGACTTCACTTCATACAGGGGACCAATTATTTAAATGGCTGAACCTATGAGGTATTTTTCTTACGGAAGCTACCACATTAAATAATACCACCACCACCAACAACAACAACAAATAAAGGCTTGTATTGCTGTGTATATGAGGTAATCCAGCAGACAGAGGAAGGAGTCTGAAATTGAACACAGTGATCCACACACCATATATGCAGGTTTATCCAAAAGTCTATCAGAATAGATTAGCCTGCATATTGTAAGACCATGCTATTGATAAAATAGTGCTCATTGTCTGAATTTAAGAGTTGATTTATGCAGGCTGTATAAAACCTAAGGCTTATTCATGGCCTAGCTTGAATCATTCCCCAAGATGCTGCAGAATTCATCAACAATAAAACATAGAAGCTGAGAACAACTAAGTCTAACTTTTGAAGCTTTTGAGAGAGTGTTGTTATAACAGAAATTTTACTCCAAAAGTCCACGTTTAGAATAAGTACAAAGGTAAGTGGTAGCTGAGATGGCTCAGCAGGTAAAGATGCTTTCTATCAAGCCAAATTCTGATTGCCTGTCAGGATCTCATCTCCTGGGTAAAAAAAAAAAAAAAAAAAAAAAGAATCAATTCCTGAAAGTTGTTTACTTACCTCTAAACACATGCTGTGTTATACATACATGTGCACATACACACACACTAAGACACACACACAGACACACACATACACACACACACCATACACACAGAAAGAGAGAAATAAAAATTAAATGAAGTTTAATAAATAGCTAAATACAAAGTATTAAGCTTAATGATTTATTTGCCAATTACTGTAAGTCAGATATTAAAATATCTGAACAACTATAGTGATGGTTCAGCAGTTGAGAAGATATGTTAAACCCCCCTAACTCCAGCTCCAAGGAATTAACACTATCTTGTGCATTATGCTACTGCCTGGAACTCATGTGTGTATATGCCCATTCACCCAAAAACTGCACACCAGGAGTCTTGAGGAAGAATTAGGGGAAGTTTTGAGGTTGCTGGATCGATCAAGGACACCACAAGAAGACCCACATAGTCAATTAACTGGGATACATGGGGGGGCGGGTCATAGAGACTGAACTACCAACCAAAGAACATGCATGGAATGATCTTATGCCCACTACCCATATGAAGCTGGTGGGCTGCTAGGTCCTCAAGCGGATTCCCTAAGAATTGGAATGGGACTATCCCTGACTTGGACATCCTCTGGATCCCATTTTGCTAGAAGAGCTGCCTTGTCTTGCCTCAATGGAAGAGGAGGCACTTAGTCCTGATGCAATTTGATGTTCCAGAGTAGGTTGGTACTCTGTGTGTGTGTGGAGGCTGGACATAGGGGAAGTTGGTGGGAGGGTAGGACTTGGAGGAGGGAGGTGGATATCGATTGGAATGTAAAATAAACAAATTAATAAAAAGTATACTAGTAATTAAAAATAAAATAAATCCTTCAAAAGAAATCTGAACCGAATCACTAAAGACTGAAGAGTGAAATAAACTGATTTTACTGGTATAATTAGTGAAAGTCACTATATGGATTAAAATGGGCAAAAGCAGCAAACCTAACAATGATTATTGTGGGTTTGGAATATACCTATAATATAATCTAAAAGGCAAATTTTAAGTATAATCATTATTGAACTTTTTTTTTTTTGGTTTTTTGAGACAGGGTTTCTCTGTGTAGCCCTGGCTGTCCTGGACTCACTTTGTAGACCAGGCTGGCCTCGAACTCACAAAGATCCGCCTGCCTCTGCCTCCCAAGTGCTGGGATTAAAGGCGTGCGCCACCACCGCCCGGCTCAAACATATGATTTTTTTGTTTTGTTTTGATTTTTCGAGACAGGGTTTCTCTGTGTAACAGCCCTGGCTGTCCTGGACTCGCTTTGTAGACCAGGCTGGCCTTGAACTCACAGAGATCCGCCTGCCTCTGCCTCCCGAGTGCTGGGACTAAAGGCGTGTACCACCACCGCCTGGCTGAACTTTTGAAGACATACAAAAATGAACCGAATTTGATAATGCTTGCAGACAGTAGAAATTATTTTAAAATGAAGCAATGAAAACTTCAAGGCAAATATCATTGATATTTTGAAATAACTAAGAGAAACAAAACTAATGTGGCTCATCCACATATACAGTTACAAAAGAGTCAGAAAATATAAAAACGATTAAAAGACATTCCTTTTTTTATATATATAAGTACTTTATTTTTTTCTTCAAGTTAAATCTCAGTCACAAACCCTTCCCTATTCCCCCTTCTTGTCCCACCCTTCCACCCTCTTCCCCCCCAACAGCTTCCCTTTTCAATCCGACAAATGGTTCTTTCTCTTATAACAGTAAATTCTATACAAAACAGCAGAATTAAATGTGCCACATTTATGAGAGTTAAATGGCCCAGTATACCTTCCCAATGTCCAGTTCATACATATTTGGCCCCTGACTATAACCTTTTACCTTCTAACCATCTCCATGAGTTTAAAGTTCTATAACTGACTTAGCTTTCATACTAACTTGCATCACTATTATAACAATCTTCTTAAATCTAGAACACCCTCTTGATTCCTAAACAATTCAAAATTTAGCTGTGAGACTCAAGCTGTCTATTCTTCAACCACCTCAGAGAGCTGAGAAGGATAAATATATCTGATTGTATAGGAAGTGCAGGGCCTGCAGCTTCCAATATTAAGAAATGACAAACCAGTGACTACCTGGACAGTTCCCATTTTCTCTCCATACATTCCAGCATCAGTCTTCAGCCTTTTGGTCCTGTTTCTCTGACAGACATTTATTGTAGAGCAGGAATTATGAAGGACTTACCTACCCTGTCTTGGCAGAGCTAGGCTGTCGACTTCCCTGCTACCAAGTTTTGTCCTTTTTGGACAGCAGTCTGTCTGCAGTTGAAGCAAGGAGTTTTTACATGCCAAGAGATAGGCTTGCCACTAATTCAACCATCTCACACTGGAGATTCTTCGATGCTTATCTTCAACTTGGAGTAGAATAGGGGGTGCTGTCAGGAGCTGATATGTGACGATATCAAAAAAAAAAAATCTTAATTTAAGACCACATCTTTGAATGCCATATTCTGCAGATCTCTTGGGGTTTTTGAAGATGCCCTATATATCTCTTGTATTTAGATAAGCAAATGTTGCTTGTCTCTTAACAACTTGATTACTGAGTAGCTTAGAGAATATCTGTGATAGACTGTCATAGTAGCTAACAAGGTGACATGCATGCATGACTAGGAGTTTGTTTTTCTTAACTATCCTAAACAGTTTAAGATGGTTGGTATCAAGAGGCCAGAGCTTCACATTTCATTTTTAAGTATCTCTAGGTACGATACCATTAGGAAGCGTTACCTTTAATTTTGTATCAATATACAAAGATCTATTCAAATGTGGCTAAATATACTCTTAATTTTGTATCAATATACAAAGATCAATGCCTATGCGGCCCAATACAATCTTAATATTGCACCCATATACAAGGGTCAACACCATAGTGGCCAACTATAATCTTAATTTTGTATCAATATAGAAATATCAATACCGACGTAGTCCAATACAATCTTATTTTTGCACAGTAAACAATGGTTAATACCACTTTAGCCAAATATACTACTAATTTTGTATCAATATACAAAGGTATAAGGGCATATTCAATAATCTGACCCTTCTTCTTGGTCCTTCCTGTGCTATATCTATGTCTCAATTTTTCTCAAGTCTGTGCATTCCTACATAAGAGATAAAGAAGGATACAGAAAAGGGAAAGAAGGAATATCCTGGGTCTAACCTCCAAAACCCATTAAACAGGACCATTTAACAACTTGTAATCTCTTCCCCTAAATAATAGAGTTTTCAGTTGTCCTTCAAATAACCAAAAAGGGGGGGCAGAGAAACACTCTCCCCACACTCTGGGTATGGGACATCGCTCTCTTAAAATGACTTCCTGCTGATATGGGTTGTAGTAAACCTGTTTGGGGCCCGAAACAAAATGGAAAAATGGTTAAAAATGTTAGTACAATCCTTTTATGTTCAGTCCTTCTGTTCTCAGCTGTTTAGATGTCCTAAGGAATTTGTAGGCAGAAGCTGAAGTTCCAGGCTTTACTGAGGTTCTGGCTGGGGCAATGTGTAGAGCTGAATGGTCTTAGCGATATTGAGTTGTTGTGGTTGTAGGCTTTTGATGGAGACAGCTATTGAGGGAGTCTGTCAGGCTGAATCATCTGGGTCACTCGTCTTCTTATGGTGTCTGATTCTGTTTTCTGCTGAGGTTTCCGTTGTCCAGTTGTCCCTGGGTTCCTTGAATGGATGCTTTGATTCTTCTAGAACTCAAGAAATTAATGCCAAGAAACCAAATAATCCAATCAAAAAATGGGAGACGGAGCTAAATAGAGAATTCACAAAGGAGGAATCCCTAATGGCCGGGAGTCACCTGAAGAAATGCTCAACATCCTTAATCATCAGAGAAATGCAACTCAAGACGACCCTGAGATTCCATCTCACACCTGTCAGAATGGCTAAGATAAAGAACTCAAATGACAGCACATGCTGGCGAGGGTGTGCAGACCCTCCATTGCTGGTGGGAGTGCAGACTTGTGCAACCACTATGGAGGTCTGTCTGGAGATATCTTAGAAACCTTGGAATAACTTTGCCTCAGGACCCAGCCATACCACTTCTGGGTTTACACCCAAAGGACAACTCACGGAGACATAGGGAAGTATCCTCATCTATGTTCATAGCAGCCTTATTTGTAATAGCTAGAAATTGGAAACAACCCAGATGTCTCTCAACTGAAGAATGGATTAAAAAACTGTGGTACATCTATACAATGGAATATTACTCAGCTATAAGAAACAATGGAATCATGCAATTTGCAACCAAATGGATGGATCTAGAGAAGCTCATCCTGAGTGAGCTCACCCATACTCAGAAGGATGCACATGGCATCTATTCACTTATAGTAGGATTTTAGCTATATCGTACAGGATATCTGTACTACAACCAACACACCAAAAGGAACATGGACATAAACTTTTTTTTTTTCATTTCTTTTTCTTTTTTCCTTTTCCTTTTTTTTCTTTTTCTTTTTCCTCTCTCTTTTTGTTGTTTTTTTTTTTTGTGGGTTTGTGTGTCTGTTGGTCTTTTTTTTAGTTTTCCCCCCGTAGCAAGGAGACACCTTTCACTGGCAGTACTGCCTCGTAGGCCCCTGGTGTATGAAGAGGCTCTTGGCCCTCATATGACTCCTGATCTGTGGTGAGAGACTGTTATGCCGGGACACTCCACCCCAGAGGATCAAGACGGAAGGGCCAGGGGGTGGGGCTGGGAAGCGGGAAAAGAGGACAGTATGTTAAGGATGTAACCTGTAGCAACAAACAAATAAATTTATTAATTAAAAAAAGCAGGTAACAACGTTAAAACACTGTAAAATAAAGACATTCTTAAGGAAATGTTCAAAATTTGTGGAAAAAACTTAATCACAATACTGTGATACTGTACTGCAGATTTGAACAACCATGAGAAGAGCTGATGAAACAGAAGATGAATTAGTAAAAATGTAAATTGTATATCATAAAAAGGAAAATAATGAACATAGAGGAAAATTGGGGATTTTTAAATCGGGGATCAATGGATACTTACTAGAAATTCCAGAAAGCATAGAAAGAAGGGAGAAGTAACATTATTACAGAAATTATTCATGAACATCTAGAAATGTAACAAAACGTAAATCTAGGAAAACCAAAAAGTTTTTTTTTAATGTTTAACTTTCTAGTATGATAAAGTAAAAGATCTACCATGATAAAGTAAAAACATTTGAATATGCAATTATCAAGCAGTTGAAAAACAAAAACAAAAAATATTTAAAAGCTGAAAGAGAAAAATAACCCAACCTATTCAATGGAAATGCTGTACTTGAGTGCACCCACCCCTCAAAGATTTTAAGTAATAAATTTAATAGTCAGTGTGATGGTATGGAAAGACTCATTTGTAAGAGGGGCTTAGGTCAGGATAGTTTACTTATGAATGGATATTCATGTCATTGTAACAGACTGAATCTTCATGAAAGTTTGTTGACATTGAAGTAGTGTTCTCTGTCATGCATGATGAAGAAGGACTATAAATTAGGAAATCTGAAATGTTCTTTTATAGAAACCTAAAATAAAAGACAGTACTATAATAAGATAAATAAATAGTTCAACAAACAACAGAAGATACAGATCATTGGGATGATAGTTCCAAATAATAGAAAGGGAAACAATTGATATGTCTAAATTCTGCATCCTAAATATATGCCATTGACAAGTAGGGCAAATAAAGTCATTCTCATATAAACCTTTTTGTTTTAATTTTAAGATTTGTTGTCACCAATGCTCTTTGAAGAAATACTTTTGGAAGTTAATTATTTTGAATTGACTATTATTATTATTATTACTATTATTACTATTTGATGAAAATTTCTCTCTACATAGACCTGTTGTCTTCAGTCCCACTATGTCAATTATGTAAACACAGCTGGCTTTGAGCTCACAGAGATACACCTGCCTATGTAAAAAGAGGCATGGTACTCCTCAAGGAATACCATTCCAGTTGGTTTCCAGTGCCAAACAGTCAACCCTGAAAGCATGCATAAAATTAAACTTTTATGAGCCCAAGAGGTTATATTTAGGGATATATATGTATATTCAAACATATATATAATATATGTGTATATGCACATATATATTATACATAATGCATTCAATAAGTTAATTAATAAAAAGGCCACACCTTTGAAGTACAATTGGGAGGCTTTGGAAGGAGTAAAGTGAACAAATAAGTGAAGTAAATAAATTTAAAATATACATTACAAATTAACTCAAAACTATACAAAAGCCTAAAAACACTGGTTCAAATAATATAATAAAATAGGTAGTGATAAATGATAGCACAGTCTAATATATCATGCTATTTAGGTATCATAATGATGATTACTCAAAATAAAAGTTACCAGTCATGTGTTTGATGAACTGAGGGGGTTGATATGTGGAAGGGAGGGTACTCACTTGAAGAGAAAGATAGAAGGGAAAGGGGGAAGAGGGTAGGGGTGGAACAGAGAGGGGAGGAGGGAGGAGCCTGTGATAGAGATATAATTTGAATCAATAAGTAAATGCTAAATAAAAGTCATAAGATTATTGAAATAAATGATATACAATATATAATAGTTGAAAAATTCAGGGAAAGTCAGAGAAGTTCCTGGAGAAAGGAATCAATCAATAAACCATAGTTGTAATTCACAACTCCAAAATGAAGAGCACAGCAATGTATGTGCAGATTTGCACAGAACACTATAAAAGTACATTTTTTTTCTCTAGGCACCTAATTGTTACTTTTTAAAAGTTTCCAATAATTATTTTCTAAATAACTTGCAATTAATTGGAAAGTTGAAAAGTAATAGAATTTAATAGAAAATAATACATTGTTCCATTAACCAATTTTATTTATTAATATGTGTTTTGTATTTTCTTTATTGACTTTTTACATTAATACAATTTCTCTTTACTGAATTAATAATTGTTTATAATGCATTTTTTACTGCCACTTCCACTCTACAATTGCTTGAAATATGTTTATAAACCATTAGTATGTGACAAAGCTTTATTACATATAAAAAGAATAATAAGTTAATATTGCTTCTATACACATACAACAATGTAACATCCACTAGCCACTTAGGACTACACAGAAAGTACTATGAATTATAATAGATATAAACAATTCACATCAGTCTGAAATTTTCTATCTTTATACCATATCTATTAAAATCATTAGATCATGAAATAATTCATGATCTAATAGATAATTCAAAATAAATTTTAATCTGAAGAAAGTATTTCAAAGTTTCATATTTTCAAATGATTTTTAATTCCTATTAAGATGACTTTCAGATCTTAGAATGAAGTCCTCAAAATACATGAATATTTAGTTTTAATAGAAGTCATATACTTTTCTGTTAAAGTAACTAAAATATATATTATAAGCAATTGCAAATAAAATAAAATTGTATTTTTCTTTATTTGTAAATATCATTATCTCACATTTTAATAGCCTATCTCATAGGTATCAAATATTGTATTAATGTTACTTTAATTTGCATTTTAACTACTAATTATCTTGAGAATCTTTTCATATGCTTATTGACCAGTTGTTGTTGGTCCTCTGTGAATTGCTTCTTCATAGCATTTATACTCTTGCCTATTGTGCATTTTGCTAATGACTTATGAAATTATTTTTCTTGCGTGCTTTCAGATGTTTAATTTGATATTTTAGACCAAACACCCTGGTCTCAAAAGGATTATCCCTTCAACTCATTTACTAATTAGTCACTGGGAAATCATTCGTTAAAGAGCCCTAGATCTAAAGTAGTGCATTTTACATGTGTATGCTGCATTTGAGTCTAGGAGTCTGTTCTTTGTGGTGGTGATTGTTACTCATGTAGCATATGGCTATAGCTAAAAGGTTTCACAACTTAAATGATTTAAAATGATTATTAAAGGAAGAATGACAAAATTATTGAATGCATAGTTCTCTAAGTACAAAATAAGAGATATACAGCACACTATGGTAGGTAAATTCAAGGGAACATATAGAAACTTACTAAGAAAATGAAATAGTACCATTGGATACCTGTTACTCACAACCCCAAATGTATATCTCTGTCTTTAATATTCTGTAAATATTATTTTATACTCTTATATAAAATTGTCATGGATTTTATTTGGGCAGCTAGGTTCATACCTATACTTCCCTGTACAGAAAACATTTCCTAACCTTGAAGGCTTCAACTTTCCTAGTATCAGAAATATATAACAAGCTGTTAAATTCTCAGGCTTATGCAGGTCCCGGTTCATTTATAGTCACAACTATTCTTTTCATCATAATGATGAGATATATACACAAGTCAAAGAACATACAGAATCAAATAATTTCTAGGATAAAATGCATCCTACCATTCAGTCCAAAAGCTTAGCCCTACTTAGGTGTCACAAGAACTCCAGGGAACAATAGTTACATATGCAAATGATGACATTCAGATAAGATACACTCAAATTCAGAACCTATTGTTTTCAGATCTGTGGCTCACATTTTCATTCTATAATAAATATTCATTAATTTGGGTTATTTTATAGGTATACAAATATACCAAAAAATTTAAAGTATTTACCCCCAACTGTTTTTACAATTGAAATAAATTACTAGAAGATAGTTACTAGTAATGTTTAAATTATTAAATGACATTTTGTCTCAGTGGAAAACAAGTGCATTCTTTCATATTCTTACTGTATGTGTATTCTTTTATTGTAGTATACCATGCAAGTCCAAATAAACATTCAAAAATAGAATTCAAACATAAGATGAATATAAACTTTAATGCTTACCTTTTCATATGTTTTTAGCAAGTGAAACTGGAGAAAATTCCGTATTATTAAACTATAGTTCTGTTAAGCATTCCCATAACAGGGCAAGTTCTTATATATGTGCCGTATCTCTCTCTAACAACAGACTAATGAATGTATAGTGCCTCTGTCTGATGACAGATTGGTTGTTTATCAGAAAACCAAAACTCCAACTTTAGCAAATAGTTGGATTTAAAATTCAAATTTTCCTTTTGTTTAAGTTTATATTTAACAAGGTTTAAAAATTTAAAACTTGACAAGTATAACAAAATTATAAATGTAATCTAATTTTGCCATTTTAGTAGTTTCTTTGCATAAAATGTTGATTATTTCACCTTCCACATTAAAAGATTATAAATAATAACTACTAAGGATATGAGTAGTTTACACTTCATATTCCTACTTTTGGACTAGAAATCTTCTAATTATTATTAGTATACTTTGGTAATAAATTTCATGGAATGTTAATAAGCTGATGAGCAGTTTTCTTATTTCAAACAGCACATCTTTAGTAGAGAGTGTCTTTCTGTTTCTATGGATTTACTACCTTCTGCACTCTTCTATCGTGGGGTTATATTCAAAGTACCAAAAATGATTTCCTTAATAAATAAATATATTATGGCATCCTCCAAATAGTTCCCACTATTAAATCACATCGTGAGGATAATATAGTATTGTCTTAGGTTTACTATGTCTGTGAAGAAACTCATTGAAGGAAGTCAAGATAGCAACTCAAACAGGGCAGAAATCCTGAGAGAGGAGCTGACACAGAATCCATAGAGGAGTGTTACTTACTTGCTTACTTCCCATGGCATCCTCAGTCTGGACTTAGAACCCAGGACCACCTGCCCAGCATTGGCCCTACCCACTATTGTCTAGGCCCTCCCACATCAATCACTAATTAAGAAAATACCTTCAAGTTTGCTTACAGCCCAATCTAATGGATGCATTTTCCCAGTTGAGACTCTGCTCTCCAGGGACTCTAGTTTGTGTCAAGTTAAAATAAAACTAACCAGAATAAATAGCTACTTTAGAATATCACCATTATAGTAAATAAATTTAATACATTCTGATATTGCAAATGGTAGCATGATCCAAAATATTGCACATTGTTCTTACTTAAAATAAACTGTTATTATAAAATTCAATTAAGCACTAATAAAGATATGCAAGTAGAAAAATCAATAGTAAATAACATTCATGTAATTCAGAAATTAAATAATGTTAACATATTTATCTTTGTATTTAATTATTTTTTAAATTTTGTGGTTTTTTTCCTACCTGTGGATATTTGCCTGTGATTACAGATACCTGCTGAAGCCAAAGGTGAAATATTGCCTTAGAACCAAAGTTACAATTGTCTCTGAGCCACCCATCCTCCAAGATGAGAACTGAATTTGGGCCCTCATCCAAATAATGAAAATCTATTTGTTATTTAAGACATTTCATTTAATGGAAATGTGGTATTACTAGAGTCCAAATGGCTGTAGTTGGAAACACACACTTATTAAACATTCCAAGCAGGCTCATGTCTTGGGGAACACTTGGTTCTCCAAATGGAGATCATATTTGGAAATGTCTTAGATCCTTTAGGAGGCAGAAGGAAGCAGGAGGAAGTGGAACACAGACAGAGGGAAGGTCTTGAGGCTTCTGAAGCCTGGTCATACGTCCTGTTTACTCGCTTCTTCCTGAGTTTGGTAACTCAGCCAACCAGTTCCCTGCTTTGGCCACCATACTTTCCTTGCCTGATATTGAGATTTTTAAATAATTATGTCCTATATTCTTCTGTAAATGTAAAGCAAAATCCCTTAAGATGCTTTTGTCAAAGCATTACATTATAGCAACTGGAAAACACAGCTACTCAAACCTTAACCCATCACTGTTGACAATTCAAGACAGCAAACTCAAGACCTCTTCATGCCCAGAGTTACCTGCACAACTTGAGGACATGGCGGCCACTTCTACCTCTTTCCTGTCCAGTGTTTACTGCTTTTTTAATCTCAGGGATGGACCTTGTGAGTATGGTAATTTTTGTGAATTCCTGAGTCTTATTAGCATCTTGAGATTCCTGAACCGTGTGATCATACTTCTTCCCTTAAAAATGAAATATTTTAATTTGGGAGAAATAACTACACAACATTCTGATCTGTGCTCTGGCTCTTACATTTGTCTCATCCCTCTTTCTGTGTCCCACAAATATTGGTGAAAGTGGTATAGATGTCTGATTTTATTCTTCCATTATGAGTGAACATTAGGATACTGTGTCACAGCACTAGTCACCTATTCTTACCAGAATGACCAGTGATGAGTCTGTATTTACCAAAACCCTTTGCAGATAGAGATGTTTCCTTCTACATGCAAAGGTGACACTAGCATTAATATATGGTCATAAACACCAATCTTCAGAAACAAATTTGGTAAGTATATTTCATGCATATAACAAAACAGTGACTCTACAACCAAGAGCCTTTCTTTGCTCTGGCATATATTACTTATAAAATAGACCTTACATTCGATTTGAAAACAATTGAACACATCCATATTAGCTGTGTTACCATTGCACAACTTGCCAAATCTTGACTAGCATGCTAGTTCAATATCACACAGTGCTTGTAACCAAGCATATCAGTAAAAATTCTCACTTAGCATTCAGAATACAACTTCTGTCACTAAAAAGCAAAATGTAAGAAAGGAACATTTAGCTTAGCTCCAACTTGATTGTCTAGTGTTTTATGAGTAAATAATGCAGTGTCTTCAGCAATGGGTAGCTACCATTTTATTTTTCAGTGTGGCAAACAACAGTGGAAATAGTCTTTGTTGTTTGCACAGCACCTGTGACTTCTTTTGTCAAAACCAATGGGAATGTAGGCAACCTGTGACACCAGGATTTTTTTTAAATAGCTTTATGTCTTCAAGGAATATACTTTGCTACCCATGAATTAGGTCTTTATTTAAACTCATTAACTTCTATTTTTGATACAGTTTCAGGTGCATTACAAAATACAGAAGATTCCAAGTTTTCTAAGATATTGCCAGACTGACCTCCATAGTGGTTGTACAACTGTGCACGCCCACCAGCAATGGAGGAATGTTCCCCTTTCTCCGCAACCTCGCCAGCATGTGCTGTCATTTGGGTTTTTGATCTTAGCCATTCTGACAGGTGTGAGATGGAATCTCAGCATTGTCTTGAGTTGCATTTCTCTAATGGTTAAGGATGTTGAGCATTTCTTCAAGTGTCTCTCAGCCATTAGAGATTCCTCCTTTGTGAAATCCATTTAGCTCTGTTCCCCATTTTTTCATTAGATTATTTGGCTTCTTGGCATTTAATTTCTTGAGTTCTTTGTAAATTGTACATTAACTCTCTATCGGATGTGGGATTGGTAAAGATCTTTTCCCAATCTGTAGGTTGCCATTTTGTTCAAATGAAAATGGTTTTTCCCTTACAGAAGCTTCTCAGTTTCATAAGGTCCCCTTTATTGATTGTTGGTCTTAGAGTCTGAGATATCATATTCTGTTCAGGAAGTTGTCACCTGTGCCAATGAGTTCAAAGCTTTTCCCCCATTTTCTCTTCTGTTACATTTAATGTGTCAGGCTTTATGTTAAGGCCTTTGATCCATTTGGACTTAAGTTTTGTGCAAGGTGATAAGTATGGGTCTATTTGTATTCTTTTACATGTCAACATCCAGTTAGACCAGCACAAATTGTTGAAGATGCTGTCCTTTTTCCATTGTACATTTTTGTCTTCTTTGTCAAAAATTAAGTGACTATAAGTGTGTGGGTTCATTTCTGGGTCTTCAATTCGATTCCATTCATCCACTGTTCTGTTTCTATACCATTACCATGCTGTTTTTATTATTATTTCTCTTTAGTACAGCTTGAAATCTGGGATGATTATGCCTCCAGATGTTTTTGGTTTTTTTTATTGTACAGGATTGATTTGGCTATTCTGGGTTTTTTGTTATTCCATATGAATTTGAGCATTGCTTTTTCCATGTTTATGAAGAATTGTGTTGTTATTTTGATAGGAATTGCATTGAATCTGTATCTTGCTTTTGGCAGGATGGCCATTTTTATTATGTTGATCCTACATATCCATGAGCATGGGAGATATTTCCATCTTCTGATGTCATCTTCAATTTCTTACTTCAAGGACTTGAAATTCTTGTCATACAGGTCTTTCACTTGCTTGGTTAGAGTTACCTCAAGTATTTTATGTTGTTTGTGGCTATTGTGAAGGGTGTTGTTTCCTTAACTTCTTTCTCAGCCCATCTATCTTTTCTTTGCCCTAGTGGTCCTGCCATGTAGGTCCCCAGTACATGAGGAAGCTCTTGGTCCTCATATGACTGATGAACTGGGGGGAGGGGTAGGGGGGAAGTTATATGTAAGGACATCCCACTCTGAAGGAGTAGGATAGGAGGTAGGGGGAAGATGGTGGGATGGTGGGACTGGGATGGGGTAGAAAAAGGGCACTGTGATGGAGATGTAAACTGAAGTAATAAATAAACATAAAAAACAAAATATAGAATATATAATAACTAGATAATATAATAAATCATATTATAGAATTTTGACATATGGTAGGCATCTTTAAATACCTACTGATGACCAGTGCAAGGAAGTGATACATGATTTGTATGAATTGTTTATAGGGGCATAAGTGTATAATACTCTCTAAGCTACTACTCCAAAATCCTCAATTATTTTCCATGATTCATTTGGTTTATTCATGCTTAGAGATTGTAGGTGACACAAAGATGTTGCACATCTTGTTACCCTAAACAGACTAAGTGATTATAATTTAAACTGTTTGTTTAGGTCAGTGGTAAGGCTGAACTGGGAGCTCTACATCACCTGTTTTCCCTGTTGTAAGTTTATGGCAGATTGACTGCTGAAGTAACCCTAGACTGTGAGAAATATCTTCAAACAGAAAATCTTCTTTGCACTAGAAAAATGTTCAAAGCACACAGTGTTAGCTGCTAACTACTCGTCTCCAGGACTAACAACAACTTCATAAATATCCCATTGTCTTTCTCTATTTCTTTTGCCCCTTGTTGACTTTTTACCCATGCCTTAATGCTTTCCAGAGTTTAAAGGGCTCTGAGTTGACTCTGTCAGTTTTTGCTTGAGGACATTATGCTATACACAAATCTTCCCACTCTTTATTTTTTTTTCAGATCAAGTTTTATCTAATGAAGGACAAAAATAAGCAGTATTTTTCAATACAGACTAAAAATAAAATAAATAAATGAATAAATAATAAGGTAAAAGATTTCAGATTGTTTTATCATGCAACATTACAATGGAGGTAGGTAGGTTAAATTTGCATAATTTAAATAGCTGAAATTATTTAACTAATTTTATATTATTATGTAACTGAATATACCTTTTTTATCAAGAGGAATGCAAATATATCAATTATTATATTGCATAAAAATTGGTATTAATATTTAACTAATAGAAATAAAAACAAAACTAAGTTACAAGTAGAGGAATATAGTTTCCTATAACAGTTGGCAGAACACTGGACTGATTTTTTTTTTTTTTTTAGAAATAAATATGCCACATTTATAACAGTTAAATGGCCCAGTATACCTTCCCAATGTCCAGTTTATACATATTTGGCCCCTGACTTTAACATTCTACTATCTAACCAACTCCATGAGTTTAAAGGTCTATATGTGACTCAACATTCATACTAACTTGCAACACACTTTTAAGAGTATCTTCTTAGATCTATAACACCCTCTTGATTCCTAAACAATTCAAAATTTAACTATGAGACTCTAGCTGTCTATTCTTCAACCACCTCAGAGACCTGAGAGGGATAAATATATGTGCTTATATAGGAAGTGCAGGGCCTGCAGCTTCCAAAACTAAGAAAGAACATACCAATGACTGCCTGGACAGTTCCCATTTTCTCTCCATACATTCCAGCATCAGTCTTCAGCCTTTGGGTCCTGTTTCTCTGACAGACATTTGTTGTAGAGCAGGGATTATGAAGGATTTATCTACCCTGTCTTGGCAGAGTTAGGCTGTCGACTTCCCTGCTACTAAGTTTTGTCCTTTTTGGACAGCAGTCTGTCTGCAGTTGGTGCAAGGGGTTTTTTCATGCCAAGAGAGAGGCTTGCCACTAATTCAACCATCTTACAGTGGAGGTTCTTCGATGCTTATCTTCTACTTGGAGTAGAATAGGGGGTGCTGTCAGGCGCTGATATGTCTCGATATCAAAAAAAATCTTGATTTAAGATAACATCTTTGAATGCCATATTCTGCAGATCTCTTGGGGTTTTTGAAGATGCCCTATCCATCTCTTGTATTTAGATAAGAAAATGTTGCTTGTCTCTTAGCAACTTGATTACTGGGTAGTTTAGAGAATATCTGTGATAGACTGTCATAGTAGCTAACAAAGTGACATGTTTGCATGACTAGGAGTTTGTTTTAACTATCCTAGACCGTTTTAGACGGTTGGTATCAAGAGGTCAGAGCTTCACATTTTAATTTTTAAGTATCTCTAGGTATGATACGATTAGGAAGCGTTACCTTTAAATTTGTATCAATATACAAAGATCTATTCAATTGTGGTTAAATATACTCTTAATTATGTATCAATATACCAAGATCAATGCCTATGTAGCCCAATATAATCGTAATATTACGTCCATATGCAAGGGTCAATACCATTGTGGCCAACTATAATCTTAATTTTGTATCAATATACAAAGATCAATACCGATGTAATCCAATACAATCTTATTTTTGCACAATAAACAATGGTCAATAACACTTTAGCCTAATAAACTACTAATTTTGTATCAATATACAAAGATATAAGGGCATATTCAATAATCTGCCCCTTCTTCATGGACCTTCCTGTGCTATGTCTATATCTCATTTTTCTCAAGCCCATGCACTCCTACTTAGGAGAGGAAGAAGGATACAGAAAAGGAAAAGTAGGAATTCCCTGGGGCTAACCTCCAAAACCCATTAAGACAGGACCATTTATCAGCTTGTAGTCTCTTCCCCTACATATCAGAGTTTTCAGTTATCCTTCAAATAACCTAAAAGAAGGGCGGAGAAACTCCTTCCCATCCACTGGGCATGGGACGTCGCTCCGTTAAAGTGACTTCCTGCTGATTTGGGTCGTAGTAGACCTGTTTGGGGCCCGAACCGAAATGGGAAAAATGGTTAAAAATGTTAGTACACTCCTTTTATGTTCAGTCCTTCTGTTCTCAGCTGTTTAGATGACCTAAGGGGTTTGTAGTCAGAAGCTGATCTTACAGGCTTCACTGAGGTTCCTGCTGGGGCATTGTGTAGAGCTGAGCGGTCCCAGTGACATTGGATTGCTGTGGTGGTTGCAGGCCCCCAATGAAGACAGCTATTGAGGAAGACTGCCAGGCCGAATCAACTGGGTCACTCGTCCTCCTTGGTGCCTGATTCTGCTCTCTGCTGAGGATTCCGCTGTCCAGCCATCCCCGGGCTTCCCTAATGGACGCTTCGATTCTCCTGGAACGATAAGAACAGAGCCCTGCCCCAATCCCAGCCCTAGGACAATTGCCCTTTTTTTTTTCTGGGGTGGGGTGGGGGGGGCTAGGTAGTACTTCTCCTGAAGCAAATTTGGCCTTCTGACAACATACAAAGCATTATCTTTCAATCCGGGTTAAAGAAGAAATCATTCTGTTACCTTGGAGCTAAACCAGCTCTAGTGTATATATTTTGAGATCCCATAGGACAATCTGCCTGCATCGAGAAGGCCTTTTGTAAGTAGCCTCCAAACCTAGGTCCCTCCAAATCCCATGTGAGTGTCTCTGAACTCTAATTATTGGGATCCGGGACCTGTGTTTCCCATCTGAAGGGATCAAAGATGTGTTCCACCACTCCTGGATTGAAGTCTTTCTCTATTTAGAGTTTGCCCTGAATCAGGCTGACCCTGAGCTCCGGGATCAGCCCGTTTCTGTCTCCAGTGTGCTGGGAGCTGGGACCAAGAGTGTACTCTTCTTGAATGGTGGGACCAAGAGTATGCACCCTCACCACCCCGCTCTGTATGACTCCAGAATACATAAGACCACAAACCCTACGGTGCTCCCCCCGCCACCCCCCCCTTCTCCGCTGAAGTCAAAGGCATGGGCCAATACCACAATTCTCTTGTAATTTACCTTAGCTCCAAGTCTTCTCTACACCTGGAGGTCTGCAAAACCAGGCCTAATGGCTGTATCCTCTATTCCATTCACAGTGTTTCAGCCCTGCCACCTGACCTTTTTTTTTTTTTTTTTTTTAGTTAATAAATTTATTTGTTTGTTGATTCAGGTTACATCCTTATCCTATTGTCCTCTTTTCCTGCTTCCCAGCCCCACCCTCCCAGGCTCTACCCCCTGACACTTCCTTCTTATTCCTCTAGGGTGGAGTGTCCCTGCCTAACAGTCTCTCACCACAGATCAGGAGTCATATGAGGGCCAAGAGCGTCTTCATTCACCGGGGGCCTACAAGGCAGTACTGCCAGTGAAAGGTGTCTCATTGCTACTGGGGGAATACTAAAAAAAAAGACCAACAAACACACAAACCCACAAAAACAAAGAATATCAACAAAAAAAGAAAGGAAAAAGAGAAGGGAAAAGGAAAAAGAAAAAAGAAAAAAAGAAGGAAAAAGAAAAAGACTAAAAAAAATTATATCCATGTTCCTTTTTGTGTGTTGGTTGTCGTACAGATATCCTGTACGATATAGTTAATATCCTACTATAAGTGAATAGATGCCATGTGCATCCTTCTGAGACTGGTTAGCTCACTCATGATGAGCTCCTCTAGATCCATCCATTTGGTTGCAAATTGCATGATTTCATTGTTTCTGATAGCTGAGTAATATTCCATTGTATAGAGGTACCACAATTTTTAATTATTTCTTCAGTTGAGGGACAT
This sequence comes from Lophiomys imhausi, assembly GCA_907164525.1. Lineage (NCBI taxonomy): Eukaryota > Metazoa > Chordata > Mammalia > Rodentia > Muridae > Lophiomys > Lophiomys imhausi. Next base: position 5,329,411 of record CAJQZJ010031962.1, on the reverse strand, counting down.
CTGGGTTGTTTCCAATTTCTAGCTAGTACAAATAAGGCTGCTATGAACATAGATGAGGAGACTTCCCTATGTCTCCCTGAGAGGTCCTTTGGGTGTATACACAGAAGTGGTATGGCTGGGTCCTGAGGCAAGGTTATTCCTAGATTTCTAAAATATCGCCAGACAGACCTCCATAGTGGTTGCAAAAGTCTGCACTCCCACCAGCAATGGAGTAGGGTTCCCCTTTCTCCACACCCTCGTCAGCATGCGCTATCATTTGAGCTTTTTATTTTAGCCATTCTAACAGGTATTAGGTGGAATCTCAGGGTCGTCTTGAGTTGCATTTCTCTGATGATTAAGGATGTTGAACATTTCTTCAGGTGTCTCTCAGCCCTTAGGGATTCCTCCTTTGTGAATTCTCTATTTAGCTCCATCTCCCATTTTTAGATTGGATTATTTGGTTTCTTGGCATTTAGTTTCTTGAGTTCTTTGTAGATTTTAGATAATAGCCCTCTATCAGATGTGGGGTTGGTGAAGATTTTCTCCCAGTCTGTTGGTTGCCGTTTTGTTCGAATGACAGTGTCCTTTGCCTTACAGAAGCTTTTCAGTTTCATGAGGTCCCATTTATTGATTGTTGATCTCAGGTCCTGAGCTGTTGGTGTTCTGTTCAGGAAGTTGTCACCTGTGCCAATGAGTTCGAGGGATTCTCCTACTTTTTCTTCTAGTATCTTTAGTGTGGCTGGCCTTATGTTAAAGTCCTTGATCCACTTGGAATTAAGTTTTGTACAAGGTGATAGGTATGGGTCTAATTTCATTCTTTTGCAAGTGGACATCCAGTTGGACCAGCACCATTTGTTGAAGATGCTGTCCTTCCATTGTGTGGTTTTGGCTTCTTTGTCAAAGATTAGTTGGCCATAGGTGTGTGGATCCATGTTTGGGTCTTCAATTCGGTTCCAATGATCCACTGGTCTGTTTCTATACCAGTACAATGCTGTTTTTATTACTGTTGCTCTGTAGTACAGCTTGAAATCTGCGATGGTAATACCTCCAGATGTTTTTTCATTGTACAGGATTGATTTAGCTATTCTGGGCTTTTTGTTGTTCCATATGAAGTTGAGACTAGCTTTTTCCAGGTCTATAAAGAATTGTGTTGGTATTTTGATAGGAATTGCATTAAATCTATATATTGCTTTTGGTAGGATAGCCATTTTTATTATGTTGATCTTACCTATCCATGAGCATCGGAGATCTTTCCGTCTTCTAAAGGCCTCTTCCATTTCTTTCTTCAGGGTCTTGAAGTTCTTGTTATATAGGTCCTTTACATGCTTGGTTAGAGTTACTCCCAGGTATTTTATGTTGTTTCTGGCTATTGTGAAGGGGGTTGTTTCGCTTATTTCTTTCTCGGTATATTTGTTTGTTGTATAAAGAAGGTCTTCTGATTTTTTTTGAGTTAATTTTATAATCAGCCACCTTGCTGAAGTTGTTTATCAGCTGTAAGAGTTCTTTGGTGGAGTTTTTGGGGTCGCTTATGTATACTAACATATCATCTGCGAATAGGGATAATTTGACTTCTTCATTTCCAATTTTTATCCCTTTGATCTCCTTTAGTTGTCTTATTGTTCTAGCAAGGATTTCAAGTACTATATTGAAGAGATATGGTGAAAGTGGACATCCTTGTCTTGTCCCTGAGTTTAGAGGAAATGCTTCAAGCTTCTCTACATTTAATTTGATGTTGACTACTGGCTTGCTGTATATTGCCTTTATTATTTCTAGGTATGGTCCTTATATGCCCGTTCTCTCCAGAACTTTTAGCATGAAGGGGTGTTGGATTTTGTCAAATGCTTTTTCTGCATCTATTGAGATTATCATGTGGTTTTTTTCTTTCATCTTGTTTATGTGGTGAATTACATTGATAGACGTTCATATATTGAACCATCCCTGCATTCCAAGGATGAAGCCTACTTGATCATGGTGTATGATACTTTTGATGTGTTCTTGAAATCGGTTTGCTAGTATTTTATTAAGTATTTTTGCATCTATGTTCATGAGGAAGATTGGTCTGAAGTTCTCTTTCTTTGTTGGGTCTTTGTGTGGTTTA
>CAJQZJ010031962.1:5200745-5326934 GCA_907164525.1 Lophiomys imhausi | reverse complement strand
TCTGTCACCTTGGCTTGGAGCTCTTTAATGGTGTTGTTCCTTGTTTTTATTTGTAGAATTGTGGCTTCTTTGAATTCCTTCATAGATTTAAGTTCTTCTTGCAGGGACTATATCACTTTCCATAATGCAGAACTGTCAATGTTTTCATGTGTTTCGGTTGGTGTGTGGTCATCCGAATTGGATGAGCTAGGATGATTCTGCTTTGTTGGAGTCATAATTCCTTGATTTCTATTTTTTTTTTTGACCTTTTGCCATTGGATGCATTTAACTGTCTGTTTTCTGTGCTTGGAACCACAGTGGATGATTTGGTGCAGGGGACGAGTTACTTGGCTAACTGTCATTGCTTACAGGGGGATTTCAAGGTCACTGTGGTTTTAATCGCCTGAGGCACTGTGAGCTGGTGCAGCCTATTCCCAGGTTGTGAGTAATGGACCAGGATTGTTTCACTGCTCCCAATTCAGACTTCCCTATGTTGCACTCTGAGTTATCAGCCTGAAATGGTTCTGATGGTATGGGCCTGTTTGCCCAGGCACAGATTCTGTGGGCTTTGTTTTTCGTCATGGAGGCTGACAGGGTCTGGCTCCACACCTAATATGTCTGGATTTTCCAGGATACAGCTATGGTCCCGATTTCTGGTTTCTCTCTAGGCTTCTCGCCACAGGGCTGGACTCTGTGCCTGATTCCCTTCCTGTCTGCGCCCCCACGGGTCCCGTGGGTACCCCAAGCCCCGGATCCTCCGGCTGCCTGAGTGGTCCTCTCGTCCCTGCAGCTCAGCCATGGGTGCATGGATCCCTGGCCCCACCCACGCCTGTCTCTCTCCCCAGCTGACCTGCCATGGGTTCGCTGGGATTTGGCCCTGCCAGCTGTGCTCCCTCCTCAGCTGCGTTACTGTAAGTGTGCGAGATTCGGCCCCTCCTGCCCGCCTTTGTGTTCCCAGCTTCCCGCGCTCTCTCGGAACCTCCCGCCCTCCGCTTCACAAGCGGCTGAGGACCACCAGCTGAGCCCCCTGTTTGTTCCTTGCTAAGCCTTCCACTATCTCGCAAAGTTTTTAAGTGGGTATAAGTTCAACCTGATGTGTGGGGAGCCCAATAGGCCAGCGATCTATGGCCAAGTGGACCCTGGTTCTGCCTGCTGTATGTTGGGATTGATCTTACCAGGCGCCTCTACAAATGGGAGTTCCCGAATCCCCGGTTTAGTGGCCTCCGTGTCTGTGAGAGATGGGGAGAGCCTTGCCCTGGGACTTTTAACAGTCCCTTGGGAGCTGTGAGTGTTCCCGGGAGGGGGGGGGTGGCTAGCCCCTCCGGTTTTTGCCACAGTGCTCAATAACTCTGTGTTTTTTATGGCTCTTTTTTCCCCACGTTCAAAATGCGTCAGTGTAGGTCACCGCCATCTTGGCCCGCCTCCAACCTCCCCAATCTTTATTTTATATAATTTGGACATGGTGATTGTCTGCTCTCCATGTTTCCCTCATCCTTGAAGTCACTAGCACCTTATTGATAAGTATTCTGGTCTATATAACTCTGAATGATAAAGCATCTTCTATTTCATAAAGATCAAAGTTTACCATATGGGTTGGATTGCCAAAGCCATTGTAGCCTTACAACAGTTCCAAGACTCCTGATGAATTAATTTATTTCATATCCTCCTGTGAATACAGTCTCGTATACTGTCCAGTGGACTTGACATCAAATACTGCCTTTCTCCTGTGCTATTTCTTTTAAAATTTCTCTATTCTCTTCTAGTCCTTGCTATAACATGGGCTTCAGACAATCACTACCAGTTGTCCCTAGTGTCTTATATGAACTAGTCCACCAGACATCAATTTTGTTCCAGGAAATATCAGTATTTATGTTATATTTGTATCTGCTTCCACGACTGTATTGATGACATTGCTTACTGTTGTGACCAAATATATAAGAAACTTCATATGTCGGACAATTATTTCTTGGAACAAAACTGAGCACTACCTACATGTCTTCTTTTTTAAAATATTTATTTATTACTTCAAGTTACATGTTGGAGATACTTCATTTTCAATCCACAACAGTGGTATTAAAGCTAAAACTCTTTTGTTTCCATGTCACACAGCTTTAAAGAAAAATTATATAGAGTTGTTTTATATCTTATCTTAAGGATTTCCCCACATTTAGCCATTTATATATAGAGTTTTTCTTGACTATTTTAGCTTATTGTACAAGGTCATTATTGAGATGTCCCTCTACATCATGAATCTTGGATTTTCCTGTTCTTTGGATATTAGTACTATAAAATATATCTTATATCACACCTACCTTGTTTTGTCTTGATTTTTTGTATGAAGAATTGTTTAACTGTGGTTTAATTTGTACTTCCCCCCTTACATATTGCCACTTGTTAAAAAGAAAGGGAATATAACACTTCCATCTCACCCTTCTTTTTCTCTAATTTTCCTTCCAAATAAGAGAATAATAGAAAGCATAGCATATACATGCAGTTTCTAGTTGTATTTTCAGTCTTATGTAGACAATTGTTTCTTGGAACAAAACTGAGCACTACTTACATGTCTTCTTCTTTTTTTAATGTTTATTTATTACTTCAAGTTACATCTCCATCACTGTGTCCTCTTTCCATGCCTCCCTGTCCCACTCTCCCACTCTCCCACCCTCTACCTGCTCTTCCTTCTCTCCTACTCCTCCGGAGTGGAGTGTCCCTACATATCAGTCCACCACACCAGTTCAACAGTCATATGGGGGCTAAGACCTTCCTCATGTACTGGGGACTTACATAGCAAGACCACTAGGGCAAAGTGTCTCCTTAACAGGTAACAAGGTCTATGTTACTGTTCCTTTTGGTGCATTGGTTATAATGTAGTTATCCAGTTCTATATGGCTAAAACCTGATTATAAGTGAATAGACATCATGTGCATCTTTCTGAGTCTAAGTTAACTCACTCAGGAGGAGCTACTCTAGTTCCATCTATTTGGCTGCAAATTGCATGATTTCATTGTGTCTGATGACTGAGTAGTATTCCATTGTGTAGGTGTATCACAGTTTTTTTATCCATTCCTTGGTTGAGGGAGATCTGGGTGGTTTCCAGTTTCTATCTATTACATATAAGGCTGCTGTGAACATAGATGAGGAAACTTCCTTGTGATTTGGTGAGGAATCATTTGGATGTATACCCAGAAGTAGTATGTCTGGGTTTTACTCAATGCTATAAACTCCAAAGTTTACTGAAGATCATATTCCATACATAGTATTTCTGTGGTTTGAAATAATTTCCTTATTTCATCAGTCATTTTAGGAATATCACCACTCTCATTTAGCCTCCTCTACTCATCATATAGACATAATATCTCATTATGTAGAAAAAAAGACCACCCTGGTTATCATACATTAATTTAAATCAGATATTATTTCACAAAATTTAATATCAACTTGATTGGCATGATGTTTATATCCTAACCCCAGCTTTTGGGAAGCTTAGAGTAGAACATAACCTGAAGAAGGAGGCCAATCTGGACCACAAAGTGATGCTCTGTCTAAAAAAAAAAATGCAAGAAAGCAAACAAAAACATTATTATATTTTATTAGAATCAAAAGAAAGGTGTGATGTAAGTATTTTTACACACCACATTACTCTTTGGAAAATTAAAGTAATATGAAAATATTTCCTTATTTGAAAGAAATGTCCTGGTTTGCAGTGGTAGCTCAGTGGTCAAAAATACACGTTGGTCCCAAAGAGGAATTAAATTTGGTTCTCAGCACCCATGTCAGGGTGGTCACACCTGCCTATAACTGAAGTTCCAGGGGATATAACAATATTTTCTGGCCTCCATTGGTACCTGCACTCAGGTCTCAGGTGTACACACACACACAAGCATAAAATTAGAAGCAATAAATATAAAATATAGAAGTAAATATGAAATTTAAATTGGTAGATTGATGAAAGATGGTAGCTTCATACTGAATTTTTAAATACCAAGAAACATGGCAAATTATGGAAATTTGTACTTGTAAGATCCTAATGTTGCCTGAATTTATTGAAGTTTTTGCCTAAATCTATACTTATCAATCACAGTTAATGTTCCATAAAATCCACAGGTTTCCATACTAATATTTCTTATTGCTACTACTAGATAATAATATTTAATCTGAAAACATGAAGGGTTTTAATTTTCTGATATAAAATAATAATACTTTTATATTAATATGCTATTACAGAATGCATATATCCTTTTATTTTTAAAATTTTAAAAAAATATTCATCTGCTACTTTAGATATACCATATTTGTAGAAATCTAAACAGAATATCATTTATGTTCTACCTTAAGGTATAGGTGGATTCTAACTTTTACCTATCAAAGTATGCAGAAACTGGGCCCCGGAACACATGCATGTAATTGTGCCATGTAATTGCACAGGCAGTAGCAGAACTGTCAGAAGTCAATGCTATTCTCAGCTCCACAGTCAGTTCTACACCAGTTGGGTCTACAGATGATTCTGTGTCAAGATAGAAAAATATACCACTTCCAAAACAAAATAAATGCTATATAGTCCTAACCGACATCTGAGACAAATAAGAAATATTTTCTAGAAGATATCTTCATCCAAACCAAGTAAGACATTATTGAATTACGTAAATAAAATCTTACTATTCAGTTAAATATTATCAGGTGGATATTCAGAATTCTAAAGTTTCACTTTCTCCTTCAAATGACATATTTGTTGTGTGTAACCTTGGCAGAAAGACACATTGTCACTTGTCCTTTAAGTTGCCTACCAGGAATCTGACTTTGTATCAGGGATCCATCCATACCCCACAGGAACAAATACACTTCCTTCTCCCAACCCTTGTCTTGTGACTTCATCAACACTGTTTATTGTGATTTTGGGCATTAATGATCTTCATAGACCAGCAAGTTCTTTCCTTGGTACTGCTGTAAATTACTCTCATCTAACACTCATCTCCAATTTAAGAAACAAAAACAGCAAAATATTTAAAAAAAAAAAGAGGTAAAATCTGGTGTATTCAAGTTCAACATTGGAAAAATCTATCCCAAAGTGGATTACCAAAGACAAAGGCTCACCTGCTGCTCTCACACCCCTGACATTTCCAGTCAGTAGCTATGCAGCTGGCATTTACTCTGAATAGAGAACACAGAAGTAGTGTTTGAACATGTTCAAAAATATCGTTCCATTACCTACCTTCAAGAAGGGTCTGCTGAAGAAAATCTGATGATAATTTGCTTCTTATTCTAGATTAGGTGATAAGATTTTTTTCTTTAAGGTTACACAATTTTTTCTTTTTCTTTTTTTTATTTTTTTAAATATTAAAAAGTTTTATTTTAATAATAAGAGTGTGGCAGGATACTACATCAACATGATAAAAATCAATAAAACATATTTCAATAAGAACGTTGGAAAGTACAGTTTTAAAGTATTGTCTAGAGTTGGAATGGTGGTACATGCTTTTAATTCTAGCACATGGGAAGTGGAGGCAGAAAAATTAAGAATTCAAAACCAATGATACCTAGATGAGACCTTTTCCTCCCTACAAAAAAAGATTGAGGATATAGTCAACGTTTGTTAGAATACTGAGGATGCCCAGCAAATATGAGGCCCTGGGTTCATATAGCAAAACTACAAGTAAGTAAACAAACAAACAAACAAATAAACGTATTACAATAGTAGCAATATTAAAATACACCCAACAAAATAATGCAGAAATTTTATGGACTGAAGAGATAAATGAAAAATATCCAAACATTTGGAAAGAAAACCTTATTAATGAACTGAAAGATCAGAATTTACTCATCTCAGTATCAATATATAGATTCAATTCCGAAATAGTTCAAGAGTTTCTTTTTTTTTACATGAAATAAAAAAAATTTTTCCTTTATTTTTTATTTCTTCAAGTTACATCACATCTCAATCGCAGTCCCCTCCCTATTCCCCCTCCAGTCCCACCCTCCCACCCTCATAAAATCAGATATATTTATCCCTCTCAGGTCTCTGAGGTGGTTGAAGAACAGATAGCTAGAGTCTCATAATTTAATTTTGACTTGTTTAGGAGTCAAGAGAGTGTTATAGATCTAAGAAGATACTTTTAAAATTGTGTTGCAAGTTAGTATGAATGTTGAGTCAGATACAGACCTTTAAATTCATGGAGATGTTTAGATAGTAGAATGTTAAAGTCAAGTACCAAATACATATGGACTGGTCATTGGGAATGTACGTTAAGCCATATAACCCTCATAACTGTGGCCTAATTACCTCTGTTGTACTCTATTGTATTTGTTATTATAAGAGAAAGAGCCATTTGTTGGATTGAAAGTGGAAACTGTAGGGGGAAATAAGATATACCTTAAACTTAAACTTAAAAGGAAAAAAAAAAGGGAAGAGGAATTTTTTTCTTTTTATTATTCTTTATTAAATCTCAGGAAATACAGAAGTGTGTATAATATTCTTACTGCACATGTATTTATAAATGTTACTATAAAATATAAAGATATGGGATTTTCCTGCATCCTTACTTCCATACTTTTAAGCATACTAACACACACACACAGATAAATATAAATAAAGATATATATCTTAAAGCTATATATAGTGTATTGTTTTATGAGATTTTATTTTTAAGATATTCTTTCTCAGTTATTTTAAAATAATTTTCTTTATCTCTTAATCCTGAAAACCATCTATATATTATAATCATGATTACATTCCTGAATTTCATTGATAGTACAGTACATGCTTATTATCATTTTATTTTAATCTTTAAAGGTCTTCAAATTTCAAATGCATGTGTTATAAGCAGAATGTAGTAACTAGATAATTTTTAAAGCTTTAATCCATATCACCAATGCATTAGTTATGACTGACATATTTATATAATTAGTATTAAAATTATTTACTTATAAGATACTATGTAGAACTTTATTTTTTGAATTCTCTTCATTTATTTTTTTCTGTTTATTTTGTGGACTTCGTGTCATGCCCTCTGTTCCTTCTCATTTCCCTCCTCCCCTCAGACCTACCATCCACCCTTGCAGCCTCCCTCCACATAAAAGCAAAAGTTCATTGTGCGAGCTGAAGTGTATCTCAATGTGTCACACAATATTCCCTTTTGTACACATGTTTTTGCTTGAAAATGTTCATTATAAATGATTCCTTGATCTGGTATGAGGCCCTGGCTTCTGCTCTTTTGTCAATACTGGAACTTCAGTGGAAATCCTTTTAGATATGCTGTAATTGTCCTGTGACATGGATATACTGCAGTTTTGGGTCTATAGAAATGGCTTCTTCATATATTCCAGCAGTGCATCCATGGGGTGGGCCAAATCAAATTCGTGGTTATGGGCCTGTAACCCCTGCTTGCAGGGTCTGCTCTCCTGAGTGCTGCAGCAAGTAAGGGGTTGGGTCAGCTTTCCTGCTTTCCTGATCCCATCAGGATCAATTCTCCTGCCTGCTACCTGTTGGGAGGTCCAGATAGTAAAGGGAATCTCTCCCTTGACCCCAATACAAAGTAGACAGAAGGCAGGGATGGCTCTCCCAAACTCACTCCTTCAGGGCTGGCTCATCCACAATCCCCACATCCAGGGCAAGCTGTAGTGTGCTGCACAGGAAAGGTGCAAGTTCTGCTCTCCGAATGCTGTAGCTTGGGTGGGGCAGGGACAATTCTTCTGTTCTTGTGACCCCTTGGGCCCAGATATCCTGTCTCCTTTTGGTGGTGAGGGCAAAATGGAGGGGAGGGGATCTCCCCCTCACCAACACCTCCACAATGCTGACAAAAGGAAGGGCTATACCCTCATTCCCTCAGGGCTAGCTCACTCAGAATCCACTCATTCAGGGCTTCTCTAGTCTCTGGCTTACTTCTTATCTTGGGAGCTCATCTTGTGCTTGCCTGCTCTTGGACTGGTGGTCAACACAGGGTATCTCCCCTTCCAAGCCCCATGGTGTTGAGGCGGTGTTGATATCCAGCTTGCTTCTCCCCCTTTGCCCCCCAGGAATATTAGGCTACTATTCCTTCAGATGTTAATAGGTCAGTACACAGAATGTAGACATAGCCTCTCTCCTTTCTGCCACCTATGGATGCACATGTGACACAGCAGCTACATATGCAATACCTCTAAGGGTAGGTTTTTTGTATCTTTTGATTCTTATTCCTAGTAAAGGTTTATTGTCTTCATATGAGAAGTTTTAATATTATTATAGAAACATATTGTAGATGTTAGACATGACTTTATAGAGGTTTATAGTGGAGGCTCTGAATGTCATATAATTCTTGTATTCATTGTATAATATTGACTCATTGATTCAAAACAACTTAAAATGAATTGCTGAGGCATTTCAATGACCACTATTTTAAAATACATATACATTATCTCAGAACAGTGCTTACATTAAAATTGGGTGTTAATAACAAGAATTTCAAATCCTTGAAGAAAGAAATTGAAGAGGCCATGAGAAAAGGGAAAGATCTCCCAGGCTCATGGATGGGTAGGATCAACATAATAAAAATGGCCATCCTACCAAAAGCAATATACGGATTCATCCAGTTCCCATCAAAATACCAACACAATTATTTACAGACCTTGAAAGAACAATTCTCAACTTCATATGGCAATACAAAACAAACAAACAAAAACATAATAGCTAAATCTATCCTATAGAAAACAAAAAACAAAACACAAAAACATCTGGAGGTATCACCATCCCAGATTTCAAGCTATACTACAGAGCAATAGTAATGGTTGGGAGACTTTTAGTGACTATGTCTATTTCCTTGGGGGTTATAGGGTTGTTTAATCTGTTAACATGATCTTGATTTAACTTTGGTAGGTGGAATCTATCAAGAAAATTGTCCATTTCGCTTAGGTTTTCAAATTTTGTGGAGTATAGATTTTTAAAGTAGGACCTAAAGATTCTCTGGATTTCCTCAATGTCTGTTGTTATTTCTCCATTTTCATTTCTGATTTTGTGGAATTGGGGTTTTTCCCTCTGACTTTTAGTCAATTTGGCTAAGGGTTTGTCTGTTGATTTTCTCAAGGAACCAACTCTTGGTTTCATTGATTCTCTGTACTATTCTTTTTGTTTCAAAGTTGTTCATTTCTGCTCCCCTTGGGAGTGTTTGCTTCTTTTTTTTTTCCAGATCTTCCAGTTCTGCTCTTAGTTTGCTAATATGAGCTGTCACAATTTTCTTTTTGAAGGCACTTAGTGTTATGAGCTTTCCTTGTAGCACCGGTTTCATTGTTTCCCATAGGTTTGAGTATGTTGTGCCATCATTTTCATTGGATTTTAAGAAGTCTTTGATTTTCTTCTTTATTTCTTCCCTGACCCAGTAGTCATTCAGTAGAGAGTTGTTCAGTCTCTATGAATGTGCAGGATTTCTGTTATTTCTGTTGTTATTGAAGTCCAGCTTTATTCCATGGTAGAGACATTTGAAGAAATGCTCCATATCCTTAATCATGCAACTCAAGACAACTCTGAGATTCCATCTCACTCCTGTGAATGTCTAAGATCAAAAACTCAAATGACAGCACATGCTGGTGAGGTTGAGGAGAAAGAGGAACACTCTTCCATTGCTGGTTGGAGTGCAAACTTGTACAACCACTATGGAAATTAGTCTGGTAATATCTTAGAAAACTTGGAATAGCCCTACCTCAAAACTCAGCCACACCACTTCTGGGTATCCACCCAAATAATTCCTCGCCAAATCACAAGGATATATCCTCATCTATGTTCATAGCAGCCTTATTTGTAATAGCTAGAAACTGGGAACAACACAGATGCCCCTCAACTGACAAATGTATAAAAAACAGTGGTACACCTACACAATGGAATACTACTCAGCTATCAGAAACAATGAAATCATGCAATTCTAAGCCAAATGGATGGAACTAGAAAAGTTCATCCTGAGTGAGCTAACCCAGACTCAGAAAGGTGCACATGGCATCTACTCACTTATAATTGGATTTTAGCCATATAGTACAGGATAACTATCCTACAACCAACACACCAAAAAAATCAGGAACTTAGACTTTCTTACCTATTAATGGGACAGTTTGCCCTGGGGGTGCCACCATGTAGGCCCCCAGTACAAGAGGAAGCTCTTAGTTCTCATATGACTGTTGAACTGAGAGGGGCTGATATCAGAGGAGTAGGGTGGGTGGGAGATGGAGGAGAGGGTGGAGGGGTGGAAAGAGGGTACTATGATGGAAAAGTAACTTGAAGTAATAAAAAAAAATTAAAAAATAAAACTAAAAACAGCATGGTATTGGTATATAAACAGACCAGTTGATCAATGTCATCAAATTGAAGACCCAGAAATGAACCCACATACTTATGGTCACTTATTTTATGACAAATAAACAAAACCATACAATGGAAAAAGGATAGCATCTTCAACAAATGGTGCTGGTCTAAGTGGATATCAACATGTAGAAGAATGCAAATAGACCCATATATATCACCTTGCACAAAACATAGGTCCGAGTGGATCAAATGCTCAGCATCATTTAGTCATCAGGGAAATGGAAATCCAAATGACTCTGAGATTCCATCTTACACCTGTCAGAATGGCTAAAATTAAAAATTCAAGTGACAGCACATGCTGGCAAGGATGCAGAGACAGGGAAACACTCAACCACTACTGGTGCGATTGCAAGCTTGTACAACCACTCTGGAAATCAATCTGGCTCTTTCTTAGAAAATTAAGAGTAGTTCTACCTCGCGGCCCAGCCATACCACTCCTGGGCATATACGTAAAAGATTCTCCAGCAAACCACAAGGACATATGTAACAGTAAATTTTTACTTATCAAGCATATATTTATTAATACTTAACAATTACCTAACAATTGCCTATAAAGTTCCTAAATCCTAAAGCCTGAACCCTAACTCTAAAACCTAATCTATAACACCCTAATACCTATAATACAGACATTTAACGCTAACCTAAGCTTTCTGAAAAGTATATTTTCCTCTGGGCATGGATCCTTATGGATGGCTGATCTTCATCAAATCTTTCAGTCTTAAAGTCTCTGAATTTCATTTGTCAGATGTTAAGACAGTTTATAGAGTCCAATTATTTAACAACATGAAGTTTCTTAGGCTCACCGTTCAGATGCTTTAGGCCTGCAAGAGTCTTGTGTCAGTGCTCTGTCCAATCTGAAGCTCATGGGCTTTGAGGGGAGATAACTCCCCGAATAGATACTCCCGGGATACCAGGGAGAATCCATCCCCAGATCTGCAACAGATTGGTAGAAGACGGTGAAGTTTCCCGGTAAGATTGTAATGTGAGTTTCTCTACCAGAGGAGGAGGATGGTAAGTGAGACAGGAAGACAACAGCCTCTGTCCACATGAATCTTGACTTAAATATCTTCACCTGTAGTAATGAATTGCAGTATGATTTTTGGCAGAAGCTTTCTGTGCTTCCACATCATGGCCCTGGGCAATGTGTCTCTCCATAGCTTCTCTTACAGAGGCCTAGACACCATGCAATCTGTTGCCATGGATAATGGCGGGGAGCCTCAGGGCATGCCCCACCCTAAAGTCCCATGATCGGAAAAACGTCATTTCTCTTTGGCAGGTTCCCAAGGACATGCTACATTGGATGTAAATCTTTTACCTTAAAGTCCAGGCTTTTGCTATTCCAAGATGCCTATGCTATTAAATGCTATCACTAACCCCACCACAGACAGGTTCAACTATGGTCATAACAGCTTTATTCTTTATACCCAGAAACTGGAAACAACCCAGATGTCCCTCACCCAAAGAATGGGTAAAAAAACTGTGGCTCGTATACACAATAGTATACATTACAGCTATTATAAACAAGGAAATCATGCAATTTGTAATTAAATGGATCGAATTGGAAATGATCATCCTGAGTGAGGTAACCCAGACCCAGAAATATTCACATGGTATGTACTCACTTAAAACTGGATATTATCTATATAGTACAGGACAACCATTGTACAACCAGAGGACCTAATAAAGCTAAGTAACAAATTGGACCCAAGGGAGAATGTTTGAATTTCACTCAGAAGAAAAATAGAATAGAAACTGCAAGAGGATGAAGAAAGAGAAATGAGGGGGAGATGGTGTGCAGAGGGGAACAACGGAGGGGATTAGGGGTGGGGAGAGCAGGAGTAAAAGGTGAGAGGGCTGAGAGTGCGATGGGAAACTGATGAGGGTCATGGAATAAGCTGCAGACCGCTGACAGGGTACACACCTGGGAGGATAAGAGGGTGACTCTAGTTGAGATTCCTAGCAATGAGGGACAGGGAGATGGAAGTAGCCACCTCAAAGTTTGGCAGGAATCCCAGTGAAGGGAGGGGGCACCAACGCATCCACAAAACTTTCAACTCATTAATTTACCCATCCTACAAGATGTACAGGGATAGAGATGGAAAAGTGATGGAGAGAAGGGCCAATCAATGCTTGTCACAACTTGAGACCTACCCCATGGTATAGAGTCAACCCCTGAACTATTAATGACACTCTGAAAGGCTTGCAGACAGGAGCCTAGCTTAATGATCCTAAGAGAGGCTCCACCTAGCATCGGATCCAAAAGATGCTGAGACCCACATTCCAACTTTAGGCAGACTAGACTTAAGCCTTCCATACATATGCAGCTGGATGGCAGCTTGGTCTTCATTTGAACATCCTAAGAGAGGGGACTGCCTTTTGACACAGACTCTGCTGGCAGTTTGCCAATCACTTTCCCATAGCAGATTGGCAATGTCTGGTCTCAATGGAAGAAGTTGCTCTTAGGCCTGATCTGACTTGATGAACTGGAATGGGTTGGTATGGGGAGGGATGGCTCCCTTTTTCTGAGAAGGGAAGTGAGGTGGAAAGGGGAAAAGGGTGGGAGGATGGGACTGGGAGGGCAGGAGGGAGGGACCATGATGGGATTGTAAAATGAATTAATAAACAAAAATATGTAATATAAAGACAACTTAAGTTAGTGTTATAAGAATATTGCAAAATTTAATTCCTCAGAAACAACCAATAATTATATATGTAATTTGAGAATTTGTTTCTAAATAGAGGTTAAGCAAAGAAATACTTCTTCCAAATATTTTACTATTTTATTAATGTGCTATTATATAAAACTGGGATTATATCAACAGATTTTATGTATCATTTTCCTTGATAACATTCATATTGTATATTTCAATTAGTATCTATATATTGCTGTTAATATTTTGGACATAATTGTTTGCTGTTTTTTTTATCAAGCCAGCATTGACCTCATAGACTATTAAAGATCTTACCAGAAAGATTAGTCCACATAATCGTCAAGAAGCTAATGTGGATTTTTTTGTTAAATTGCTTATTTTATCACCTCTTTTCCTGTTTTTTGTCAGGAGGTCCAAGACAGTCCAAAAACAATATAGACTATTTTTGATACTCTTTGTTGTCTAACCGAAGTGGAAGGTAAAATTATATTGATGACAATAAAAGTATTAGAAGGTGCTATGCAAACTGCCTTGGAGAAAATTAATTAAAAGTCCTACCCAGCTGCAAAGCCTATGAACCACAATAATGACCAAGAGAGAAAGATATCTCAAGAGTCCATTAATGGCATTTCTATTATGAGAACACCAATTATGAGGACTTAAGTCCCATTCAATTGGAATGAATTATTCCCTGGTACTCTCCAGCCTATTTCCTGTGGGTGATGAAATCACATACTCTGGAAGAGAACCTACTACTGCCACTTTCTTAAACTAGAATATTTTCTAACTCCATTATATTCACAGAGAAAAGTAGCTCTGGCTCTTCATCACAGCTTCTTTTTGAAGCAGAAGGAGATAATTATCAAATTTTACTAAAGAACATCTGCCTGTGTCATTCCTATCCCCAGTTATCAACTACTTCTACAACAGAACCTTTACACTCAAGGCCCAGAGAGTATTAAGAGAAAGAATGCACAAAAATTTAAGAGCCAGTGGACCAAGACTTCTGGTATGAAATAGTGTCTTTTCTACATGGTCAGGGATTTGGACCCATGAAATTTTAACAGTGTAATCACCTGCACACTGACAACACCAATTTAGTTCCCAATGTGAAAGGGAAAAGTCTTACAAGTTGAAGACCTACAGGTTAATGTCTGTTAAAGGAGAATCAGGTTTCTCCAGAGATGAACCCACAGATCAACTATCTAATCTCCAGTGGTAGGCATTAAACACATATACATATATGTAACACTAAATGTACTTAGTAAGGTGTGTGTGTGTGTGTGTGTGTGTGTGTGTGTGTGTACCCACAATAATTTTAAAAAGTCATAAATTTGAGAATAAGGTAGTTAGGACATGGGGAGAGTTAGACTTGGGAGAGGCTGGGTTGAAAATAATGTACACAGATACCTGGGTTAAATTCTAAATCCAAAATGTCAAAAAGAAACTATAATGAGGCAATGCTATTGGATGCTAAGTTTCCTGGGAGTTCCTTAATATGGCTTATATATTTACCTTTCAAGGATAGTGATGTCCCAGGAAAAGTGATTATCATGTGTCATAAAACAGGCTTAAATATATAAAGTACAGAATTATAAATAGAAACTCAGTCCAAATCCACAAGCTCTCCAAAAATTTATTGCCTTGTGTGTGTGTATGCTTGCCCAATGGCATCAGCTTTAGGCAAAGAAATCACATGAACAAGTAGCAGATATCTTCAATAATACTAACACCTTTGTAAGCCTGTCACAATATATATTATACATCTTCTAAAACTGCCCCACAACTGCCTTCACTGAATGAAATCAAATCCGTCCCAGACTCTCTCAAAACCTTGTAAACTTCATTTGAATGAATATAAGATTGATTTAGATTTCATGAGAACATCCTCTATTAGCCCAAACATAAAGAATTATCTGTTTTCCAATGTGTTCATTAATGTAATTCTTTTTTTCAAAATACACATTTTAGAACTATATTTTATTCTTAGATATATAATGTATAATATGACTATATTAACTTTCTGACATTCATATTTTAAAGAATAACCAAAAAAATCTCAAGTGAAAAAAAAAAGCTGACTTTTTTGAAACTTCTATTTTGGTGAAAGTAAAGGTTTAAAGAGGCTAGATATCATTTAGTCTGAACAGGGAATTTGCTGCCTCAGGCTAGAACAAGCAGTGAAAACGTTGCAGGAAACAAAATCTCAAAACAAGTAACTTTTCTCAGATTTCAACAATTTTTAAGAGCTAGGCAGATTTATTTTCACATGGGCAGGAATAAAGAACTGTTGCAGGGTGGAGAGTAGTGACAAAATTCATGATTCATGAATGATGCCTGCTTTGTCTTTTCCATTAAAAACGTGTATAAGATTTCCATTTCAGGATTTGTGGATTCATTTGTATACATACAAGGATACATGATATAATGACTCTCAAATTTGGGTATATAATAAAAATAGTCTGATGGGGCTGTTTACAAATGGTTAGCTTCATCTTCCTCTCTGAGAGTTTTCAGTGAGTCAGTGAAGAAGAGTAGCACAGGTAATCATGTATGGACAAATCCCACATGTTGAAAAACAAAAGTGTGAAAGGGTAAGTTTATGGGAAGCAAATTCTCATATTAGCCTGGGTGCATATATTTGATGTTGCATTGGTGTAGCTTTTCTAACAATAACATTTTTCTTGGTGCCTATTCATTACATATAGTGTTGGACTTTATAAAGATCTTTTCATATAAGCATATAATGTACCTTGGCCATATTTGTTACATATATATCACGTATCACATGAAGGAATATTCTTATATCCTTTCCTTTCTTTTCTCCTGTCACTTTCTCTTATTTGTGACCTGAAACAGGTTTATTTTTTGCTTTTATATTCATATCACGCATACACACATATATAATTTTATTGATTTAAATAAATGTAAAATTACAAATCAACCCTGTCTTTCTGAGAGTGACATAAGGTGCTTCATATGATCATCTCTTCTTGTATCCGTTTTCCATTAAATGACCCAAATTCATAATTTATAGCTCAATAAAATTCAACTGTGTTTATTTAGTATATTTCTCTCCTGTGTATGCATTTATAGATGTGCTCATGTGTGTATGTGTGCCTGCATTCTCACTGGAAGCCAGAGGACATTCCCTGAAGTCATTCATCTGATAGAATCCATTTCGTTTCTTGAGACAATGAGCTCATCAATCAGGCGGTCCAAAGATCTAAACTTGTTTCTTACTTATCAGCATTGGAATTTAAGCATGCATCTCACCATTTGATATGTGTGTGTGCGCGCGTGTGTGTGTGCGCGCGCGTGTGTGTGTGTGTGTGTGTGTGTGTGTGTGTGTTCTACAGATGCAACTTATTTTTCTGTACTTCACTGCCTGAATTATCAACTGAGATCTGTACTTCTTCTTCATCCTTTTAAAAAAAAATAAAACTGAATTGTAGGAAATTTATATATATCTATTCTCAAGACTCTGACCTCTTACACATCACAGCATAACCATTAATCAATGCAAAAAGAAGGTTCACTTCCTAAGGTTGAGAACAACACAAATCTATGAGATAAACATAAATGTTTAGAAGGAAGCTGGACAACATGACCATTAAGCAAAGCTTTCTTTGTTCATCCTCTTTTTATGAATGCCTCATAGGCTTTTATAACTTAGCTAACAGTAGTATTTTCAAGTACTACATAACAGAGATACTCTCACCATCAATTCAAGTAATATAATCCTATTCATAATCATTAATTAAATATTAAATGAAATGAGTGTCTCTTTTATGCACATAGCAATATCAAGATGGTTAACAAACTTTGGTTAGTCAAATAAAGGTCTTTTTGTATAATAAAGTTTGTAATAAAGAAAGAAAATAAACATGAATACATAAAGTGCAAATAAACTGGATAGTCAGAAAGGCCTAACTACAAAGTCCTTTTATGTGTGACCTGAATTACAGAAAGAAATTCAGATGTGTAAAGAGATGAATGGATCATTTCAGGGAGGAAGAACAGCACGTATAGACAGACTCAAGGCATTTACAATGAAAGGTACAGTTTTAATTCTTTGGGTTGAATTATTTTTGTGCCTGAATATTGCTGCTCCTTCCTCAAATAGGCCTGTGCACCTAATGGGACATGTCTCCTACTTAACACAGAAACATGTTCTCTTGCTAATTGTTAGGTATTGTATAGACTCTGTGTAGCTGGATAGAGTATTTTAATTGAGTAACTGGAGCAGTTTATTTCAGTAAACTCTAACCCACACCAAATGCCCCTGGAGTTGGCCAGTGTTCATTTTTTTGCATGATACTGTTGTCTGGGGCAAGGTAAAGATAAAGACAGTGAAAGCAAATTGTCTTTTTATGGAAAAGTGGAGCAGTTACAGAAAATACGTAAGTCTGGGAAAGTGTTTTGTTCCATAAATTAAAGTAGCCTAAATCTGAGACTGAGAGAAAATCTCATGAATAATTGGAATAAGAAAGAGACAGAAATATGAGTTAATTATTTATTTGTCTGAGATATCTGACTTTAAATGACAACTCTTTCTGAAACAGTGGACTGACATCACTGATGCTGCTGGGTTGAGAAGAGAAATGGAAATGTCTCTCCGCATCCCTGACACATCTAATGAGACTGAAGAAACAAGCTAGAATATTACCGCAAATTCACAGTAGTGAAGCTATAGTAAGGTTTCAATAGAAATAAATTAAGTAGATATAAAAAATACA
The DNA here is from genome assembly GCA_907164525.1 of Lophiomys imhausi. NCBI lineage: Eukaryota > Metazoa > Chordata > Mammalia > Rodentia > Muridae > Lophiomys > Lophiomys imhausi. The sequence goes on along the minus strand of CAJQZJ010031962.1, from coordinate 5,309,247 downwards.
TAAAGTTAAAAAAGACGTGAATCTTTTAAAAATGCCAAATATAGAGAAATTTGTGGCTAAACTTTAAAAACAGAGTAAAGACTCATATTAGTAAAATTGGAGATGAAAATGCACACAGTAAAAATGGCACTATCATATATAAGAAACTTCACTAGAAGTGATCATAATTATAAGCTCCAAATTATGATAACCTTGAAGAAATGAGCAAATCTTTGATAAGAAAATACACAAAAATGTACATAAGACTAGAAGTAACCTTACATCAAAACCATATGAAGAAGCAAAAAATGAAAGAAAAAGTACAGGAACTCATTTTTAGTCATCATGGATTCATATAATATCCTCAATATTACAAGGAAAATAAATTCAACAATATATTGATGAGAACCTAGTAAATATAGGAAAGGCATTAGCCTCGGGGATGCATCAATGTTTAATCTTCACAAATTAATAAGATGATGCATCAACTGACTAAAAGCAAAGAAACAGAAAGACATTTCTATGGGTGTGTAAAGAACATTTGATAAAGGTCAATATTCCTTATCAAATACAGAATGGATTTGAAATATAAGTAGCATATACCAGTGCACTGAAGGCTATTTATCAGCTGGAAGTTAACATTACTACAAAGTGGAAAATTTGAAAACCTTCTGCTAAAACATAAATAGCCAAGGTGGCATTACTTTTGCTTGTATTCATGTAGTGTTCTATTCCTACATAGAATAGAATCTAAACTGACAGGAACACATTGAAATATACTGTTTGGAGGTGTCATAATAGGGAGAAAATTCCAAAAACACCACTAAAATCTATTAAAACTAATAAATACATTTCACAATCTTACTGTTTTTCAGCCTTTGATAGAAGAGAAAATGTAGTGTCTGTTTTTATCAGGGTAATGTATGTTATGTCCTCTCCCCAAGGATGATTCATTAAGTGGCTTTTAGGAGCAGAAAACTGAAATTGCTGCTATGCCTACTACACATATTGATCTGGTACTGTAGTATCTTCAGGCATAGCGAACCTCAGCTTGTAATAAAATACAGCAATGTTCTTTCTTCTAGATTATACAACTAACCTATAAAATCTGTATTATTGCTATCAACCAAGAGCACACTTTCAAAAATAAAATGTCATAATTACAATAGTAATAATAAATGAATATAAGCAAATGAATGAAGTACAATAAATATCCTAAAACACTGATGGAAGAAATGAAGAGTACACAAAATAGAATGGCATCACATTGTCTCTGATTGGATCAGGATTGCTAAATATACAATTACTCAAGGCAATCTGTAAATTTATTGCAATCATTGTAAAAACAAATAGTAATTACTTTCTTCACAGAACCAGAAAATGTCCTGCATTTAAATGGAATCATAAAAATCCCTAGATAATAAAATAATCTTGAAGAAAATAGCAGGTTTAGAAGCACTACAGTGCATATTTTCAAAATTTGTGAAAAAGTTCCGGTCATTAAAACTGTTTAGCACTGGGCTCATGATTTATCCCAATTGTTTGACCACAAGCTTAGAATCTCTATGTTTAATCACCAACACCACATAAACAAGGTTTTTAATAGCATGTATCTTTAATTACAACATTTGGAAAGTAGATACACAGGATAAAAAGTTCAAAGGTAGCTTTTACTACCCAGCATGCATGTGAGTTATTTGTTTTTTGTGTTGTTGTTGTTGCTGCTGCTGCTGTTGTTTTTATGGCATCTAGTGCGAAGGTAACTTAAAGGAGGAAAGGTTTGTTTTAGCTAACAATTCAAGAATCAGTTCATCATTTTGGGGAAGTAACTGCAGCATCTAGTATCAGGAAAATGATAGAGATAAAAGTCCTCTTAAGTTAGGTTTCTGTGTTTACGAACTCCATAATGCAATTTGAGGAAATGGTGCTGCCCATTAGTAGGCTGCATCCCTCACCTAACTTAACTTAGCAAAAACTAATTCCCCATAATACTAATTTACATTTTGCCATCTAGTTGATTCCAGATACTGTGAGGTTGACAATTAGTACTAACCTTTACAGCAAGTTCTAGGTCATTATGGGCTAAATTAGATCCTGTGTCAAAGCTCAGATTAAAACAGTATGATGTTAACAACTACACAAAGTTATTGGCCTAAGTAACACAGTAAAATCTATATAAGCAAACCCATGTCTGTTAGGCTAACAGTCTTTTTAATGAATAGTTCTGGTAAAATTGATTATCCACATGTAAAAGATTGAAGTATTAATTTTTATCAGCAACAAAAGCAAAATTCAATATAGATTAAATCTTAAATCTTTGATCTGAACCATGAAACTACCAGAAGTAAAATAGAAGAAATATTTCAGTGGGATGAGTAATAATATCTAGAAGCTCCAAAATGTGAACAAAAAGAAAGTCATACAAATTGTTTTACTTCAAATTAAAAGGCATCTTCACAGCAAAGAAAAAAAGATCTACATAAGCTGATATAACCTGAAAATTAGAAAATTAGACTAGCAAACTATACAACTTATACTCAGTTACTCCAGCTAAACTCTAAAACTAAACATCAAAAAACAAGAGCAAAATCTAACAACATCAACAAAAACAACCCAATTAAAAATAAGCAATAGATAATCAAAATAGACATTGTTCAAAAGCAAAACTGACCAACATGTATATGTATATTGAAAGACGATCAAGATTATTAGTCATCCAGAAATATAACTAAATAAAAACCAACAGGACATCAGGGCATAATAACAAGACAGCCATTATAAAAGATGAAAAAGAACCCAATACTAGAAAGAATGCAAAGAGAGAAGCATTGCACACAGTGAATGGAAATGTACATTAATGTAGCTAGTGTAGAATATGGTCTGGGAGGTGTTTTGTTTTGTTTTGTTTTGTTTTGTACTAATAACATAATTGCTATAGGAACTTGCTATATTTAACTAGGAATGCACCCAAATTAGTCTGTCAAGGAAATATCTGTACTCCTATTTGCTGCTACAGCCTGATAATATGAAACACAATATTGTATGTATCCCACAATCAATAAATACATGAACAAAATGAGTTATGGTTCATTGTGATACTGTTCAGCCACTTGAGAGAATGGAATCCTGTTACTTCCAACAATGTGAATTTAACTTGAGATTACTATGATATGTATGATAAGACTAACAGAGAAGGACAAACACAATTTTGTGAAAAAAACTCAAATGTGAGTATATTGATTTTATAGAATTTAATTGAATTAATGGTGACCAGTAGTGGGTGGGCAAAGCATGTAAAAGCTTGACAATGTGTGATCTTACAGTGAGGTGTGTGTTGTGCTATTTCATGGTAAAAAATCTTGAGAACATGTTATTTTACACCAAAGTGTGTGGTGTGCTATTGCATGGCAAGCTGACTACAGATATTAACAATGCATTCCATTTTTTTTTCATCTGAAAGGGTTTTGAAGGTTTTCATTCTAATAAGTGATGTATATTTGTAGAAATATATGTTTAATCTGATTTAAACTTTATGGAAGGTAGGCATATATCTGTATATTATATCCCATCAGTATGTACAACATTTACAAGTACAAATTAAAATTAAATTTAAAATATAAAATAAACTAAAATTTTTTTCAGCCTAGTCCAATACATCTTTCAGATACTAATTTTGAACTTGAATAAACAAAAACAAAGTAAATAATATTTACAATATGCACCTAGAGAGCAACATATGACTTTAAGCTATAATCCCAACACACTATAATATCTATTATTTGTGTATTACAAAAAACTTAATAGTTTTTAAAATAATCTCTCCATCCAACAGCCTAAAAACAGCCATTAGAAAATTTTTCTTATAGTTAGATATCAGTTTAAAGTATAGTTGTTAATGTTGATAAAATTAAAATATGGGTGTCAGGGTGAAATTATATTGTTTTCATCTTTAAAATATTTTCGGTATGAAACAGAAGTATTAAAATAATTGTCGTTAAATCATTATTGTATCACCTATTAAATGTTATATGCAATGTATTTTAAAAATATTCATTTTGAGCATTTCTCAAATCTTTATTTCTGCCTGCTTCTGAGTTATTGAGTTAATACATCACCAGGACACACTTGTTCTACTTATGTAACAGTGTGATTCATCAACACAAATATGCTAGCACAGTGATAATGAATTACTCAATAAAGTCTGAACAGCTGGCAAGAATATGTAGAATTAGGTAATGTATAAGTTTAATGTGCTTCATTGTTTAATTTATTCAGTTCAGAACAAAAGAAGACAACATATTTAAAACTTCAAGAGAAAGTAAAACTCCATAAATTGCCTTTTCTATTTCATATTGGAAAAAAAGAGAATAAATCAAATATCATTCATTTATAAACATATAATGGCTTATCAAGCATATACCACTCATAAGAATGTCTCTATGCCATGATACGTTTCACTGTGTCTTATATTTTAAGTATCTAGTTGTGTTATATTTAAGTTCCGAATTATTTTAATATACCAAATAAGGTTGTTTTCTTCTTCAAAATACAAGATAGTTACAAAAGAGAATTAAATTACCTTTAAATTCCAAGTTGTTCTTATTTTGCAGGAATAAATTTATGTCAGAGTTGTGACTGGCTAAGAATTCTTAAAGAATTGATTTCCCATAAGGCTCTGGTAATTTGTGAATAATGTATTTGTTCTATAATTTCACAAGTGGACATGACTGAGAATCTATTTTACATAAAAATAGGATGATTAATGTTTGCCTTTCCCATGTTACAACTATGCACCAACAAGTTCTGAAATTGCCTAAAGGCATCTTTGCTTGCACACTGCTTCCATTTCAGTCCTAAAACAAGTATGTTTAATCATAGTTCTTTAGAATTTTATTAAAAGGTGATCCAAACAATCTTCAACCTAATCCCAAGAAAGAGTAGAATCAAGTAAACTACATTCTGTCATCTTAGTGAGGGCCTTTTCTTTTTCCCCTGCCCCACAGAACAGAAATATTTTTGACTATTTTCTTTTGTTTCATCAGAAACTTAACCAAAAAATAAAACCAATCTGTACTAATATGTAATATTTTATCTTAGCTACTAATGTCATTGAGATTTTCTGGTGTCCTGTTGTCACTTAACATTATTTTTTCACCTGAATCATCACCTAGGTAAGGGTAGATCACTAGTGTCTTGGCCCTTACATTTACTGTCCAAATATCTCTTGCTGAACATGACATTTTACATGTCCTTAACTACATAGATTTTCCAGAGTTTATATAGCATAGGTTAGTGGAATAAAATGTTTGGATTCAAATAAGAATATAAAAGATTTTTTGGAAACTGAAAGTGAAGTATTCATAGTAAAGATATCTTTGATATGATGAGGTATGAGTTTGAATAATGAATTTATAAAGGATAATTGCAAATGTTAGAAGGATATTTGTGAAACAGAATCTACAGGTAATTTACTATTCATCTTACTGTTAAATATGCCAGTTGAACTCATTTAATTAAGCTAGAGGGCATGTTGAGAAATTGGTCTTCTAACCGTCTAAGTACAACAAATACAATTGGATAGAAGGCACAAGCTGTTGTACTCTGAAATCCATCATTGCCAAGAATGCTAAAATATCTTGGTAAACAAGGAGTTCTGGTAACATTGATGTTTGGATTGCTAGATCTAGTGACCCTTTGCTTACACATTGATATGGTCTATTTTCTTCCCAAGGAAGAAGCTTATAGAATGACTGATAATTCTCTGAGCTTTTCTCCACATTATCATTTTAGTTTATCTCACACATGGTATCTTACACCACTTAAGCTTTCCTAACAAATGAGCAAAATACGTTAATTCTTTAGGTGAAGAAGTCCAATATCAGCATACCTGATATCTAGAGAGGGGTTGTTCATCACAGGCCTTATCTACATGACAGGGATAACCAACGGGTGCCTCTAATTTTATTGATTAAAAAATAGTATTGATATTCATAAGCCTTTTCATCCCAAGATAGTCTCTCACAAATGCCACATTTATTAATATTGTATATGGTACTATACTGAGTATTATATTTCAGTGTATGACTTTGTAGGGAAATAAACATTCAGGTCATAGCACAGGGTCCCATTAATAAAGTACTTGAACACTTAATCCTATTTTGATATCAGATTTCCATAGCACGGGCATAAGGTTATTGTGTAATTCATGTGCCAATTTCTGTACCCCCACACCTAGTTAGAATCTTTGTTCTGAAAATCTCCTGTTTTAATTTTATGTAAATACTGCTACCAAATTATCCCCTGACATGCTAATGAAACAGTATACAGCTAATCACTGAACATGGTAGATAATAGGACTGGACTTCCTACCCTCCAGGAGAGGAGGAGTTAAAGAGAGGAAGAGGAAGATTCAGCTATGGGCAGAGGAGAGGAGATATCAGGAGAGATTCAGTTTAGGCAGGAAACCCACAAAGTGCAAGAATCTCTGAGATTTACACTTTGGGGAAACCAGATTAGCTTAGGGGGTTATGAACAGAGTAATAACTTCAGTTTTTGTGTTGTGAAGACTGTTAATCAAATAATATAATGGAGTCTCAATAATTTGGGAGACTGCCAGGTTAAGAAAGAAAGAGTGAAGCAAGCACAATTATGTAAAGTTACATTAACATTATAGCATACTGAGTGCGGCAGAAATAACAAAAATCTAGCAAGAACTTAAATCTAAATTTATACAGAGCAGTTTCTTAGTGCTGTGTCCTGAAAGAGAAAAATCAACAGCAGTTTCTCAGGCAGGAAGCTAAAGACCCTCCACAGAGCAGCAAGGGCCTCCAGCCAGCTGCACAAAGACAAAAACAGGAAAAAAAAACCCTCTCTTTAATACATGAAAGTTTCTCAAAGCCAGATTTTCTCTAGTGAAGGCAGGAAGCTGGACACCTTGGAGAAGGTGCTTTTGGTGGCTATAGGATCCCTTGAGAGAGACAGAGAAGCTTCTCTCTGGAAGTAGGAGCTAGGGACAGACTGAGAAGCCTCTACCACCTGAACTGGTAATATATAGAAGGGAAGCTGGGTCAGAGAAAGTTCATAGAATAGATTTTGAGATTAAAGAAGATTATTTTCTATGTTGAAAAAGATGGAAGACACAGTGACATAGTGTATATGGATTCCATTTGAATTTGTTCCTCTTAACATACAAATAATTATTTTAGTGACAGTACAATTTTGTGTGTACCCTTTGCGAGAGATCAAGATAAGATAGACTTGGAGAAAGAAGAGACTGAGAAATTAAATTTTAATTTAAAGGACATAGAATAGAGGTTGGAGGAATCTTAGAAGCAAAATAGGAAACCTTTGGAGAAATCCAATTTAGAATTTATAATAACACCAAAGAAGTAGTTCCAGATGGAAAAAATCCACAATTGCTTGAAAAAATTGCAGAATGCCAACCTATTGAGATGCTGGATAGAAAAGTTTGACTCTAGACAAATACTGTTAGACTAGATATTGTGTATGTTTATTGTCAAAGTTCAATTACTGGGTGAAGGTCTATATGCTAAAATAGAAATGCTATTCCTGATTGGTGTTGACTTGCAACAAGGTCATACAAAGGTTATGTGCTACACATGTTACAGAGTTTGGAGAACTGAAATGTATGCACCATTCCATAGGTTCACATTCAAAATACTAATGGACTTCTGTCTTAAATTCTATGGTTAAACATTTGTTAAAGATGGTGACTATCTTGGAGATGCCATTGCAAATTGGGACCGATGGAGCTTCAGTAAGTATATTCATTAGAATACAATGATTTATTTAGACATTATGACATGATACCTATCACAGATATAACTAATAATCCTATAGGTCAAACAAGTATGAAAAGATTTAACAATAATTTTTAATGGGGGCCATAAAACAGAAGGGGAATTATATTAAGTCCAAAAATAGATTGGATAAAGATTAATTGATTTTAAAAATTTTAAATGAGATAAGTAGCATACCTACTAGGATGTACTGGTTTTAGAAAGGACTACTGAGTGAGATCAACATATAAATGTCCTAATTCCAAAATGGAAGACATAAAACGTGTGCCTTGTGGAGGAGAATATGCTCTTGTCTCAACAGGAAACAAAAAGCTATTTTTGTTTTCTGTACCAATTGATAAAAATCAGATTTGACAAGGGAAGACCGCCTGAAGATTTTGGCTGCAGACATAAGGAAGGAATCAAGAATATCAAACACGGGAACAACTCTGAGACAGAGACATGAAAATGTCTCCAGCTAGGACTTCAGTTATTTATGTTCAGTAAAATCGTGGCTATAAAATATTCAGGACTTATCATTCCATTCTTTTAAGTGGCATAGATAAAAATTTATATTACAGTTTAACTTATAAAGAAAACCAAATGTCTTACCCTCTCAAACAGAGAGCAGAGAATCATCTTTAATTGAACTGTGCTAGGTGCACATTCCATACATATGTTAATGTGGAAATGTTTAATACCTTTGAAAGTTTATGTATTTGCAGAGAAAGGGGACCAGACAAATAGGCCAGATGATTCTACCTCATAGATGGCCTCAATAACTGAATCTTCAAAAATGTGCCTATGGGACAATTTTTTCCTCTAACATTTATTTATTAATTCAAATTACATATCTATCACAGCCCCCTCCCTCCTCCCTTCCTGGTCCCACCTTCCCATACTCATCCCTCTCTCCCCCTATCCTTCTCCTTGGGTAAGGAGGCACACACATGTCAATCCCTTCCAGTTCATCAGTCACATGAGCGCTAAGAGCCCAGCTAAGGTAGGGTGTCCCATTAACAGGCAAGAGAGTCCATTACTGAGTCTGTCACCCATACTTGCTAAAGGATCTGTATGAAGACCAAGTTGCTTATCATCTATATTTGGATAGGGGAGGTCTAGGTCTAATTTAAGCTTTCTTCTTCTTCTTCTTCTTCTTCTTCTTCTTCTTCTTCTTCTTCTTCTTCTTCTTCTCCTTCTCCTCCTTCTCCTTCTCCTTCTCCTTCTCCTCCTCCTCCTCCTCCTTCCTTCCTTCCTTCCTTCCTTTCTTTCTTTCTTTCTTTCTTTCTTTCTTTCTTTCTTTCTTTCTTTCTCTCTTTCACCTTGGATAGTGTTTCAGTCTGTAAGTCAGTAAGCTTCAAGGAGCCTTGGTTGGTTGGTTCTGTTGATCTTCATGTGTTGTCCTTGTTCCCACTGTTTCTCTGTATTCTTCCTCCCACTCATATATAGGACTTACAGAGTCCCACCTAAAGTTTTACTGTTTGCCCCAACATCTGTTTTAATCTGCTGCTGTATGGAATTTCTCATAGGACAGTTATGCTAAGTTACTATTCCTTAGGGTCTGTGGGTTGTAGAATAATTATCCTGTACTATATGGCAAACATCCAGTTATAAGCGAACAGATGCCATGTGTATCTTTCTGGGTCTGGGTTAGCTCACTCAGGACGAGCTTTTCTAGATACAACCATGTGGCAGCAAACTACATGATTTCCTCATTTCTGACAGCTGAGTAGTATTACATTGTGTAAATGTACCACAGTTTTTTCATCCATTCTTTGGTTGAGAGACATCTGGGTTTTATCCAGTTTCTAGCTATTACAAATAAAGCTTCTATGAACATAGTTGAGGAGATGTCCTTGTGGTTTGGAAAGGAATCATTCGGATATATATGTAAGAGTGTCATGGCTGGGTCATAATGTAGAGCTATTCCAAGTTTTCTAAGATATTGCTAGACTGATTTGAGGGGGCTGATATGTTGAGTCACCCCACACAGGAGGAATAGGATAGGTGGGAGAAAATGAAGATGGTGAGAAGCTGGGACCAGGAGAGGTGGAGGGAGGGAACAGTGATGGAGATGTAACTTGAAGTAGTAAATAAACATTTAAAAAAAAAGAAAATGGTTCAAATAGTTATATAAATGTCTAATTTTAATATTTCCATTATCATTTGATAGTTTACCAATTTAACTTTGTGAATCATGACAACAGATAAAAAATTTTGGTCTGCATGTCCTTAAAATAAAATAAAATAAAAATGTGTTTTATTAATGTAAGGCTTTTTGACAATGAAACAGGTCTATTCCTGACAGGAACCCCATTCCACTTCAAATATTATCAAAGAAACTTCATATGGAGTTTACTTTATTTGTGACAATTAGCCAGTGGGCAATAAAATACCTTGAGCCAATTACAGACATAATTCCTTCCAAACTAGACACACTGGATACAGTAGAGTTAACTGCTGAGCTCTTCAAGGACAAGTTAGGAATGCCCTTTATAATTCCTATTTCACAGAGTAGTCTGTCAAATAGTATGAGTCAGAGGCTGGAGATGATGCTCCAAAAGCAGAGAAAACCTTTAGAAGACTGTCTAGGCAGCCAAGTTTCTCTGTAAATACTATAGTTTTGGAACCTGTTTGCCAGCACTTCCTACATCTTTGGATAACACTTATTCCTTCTTAAGTCTCTGATAGGTTTAGAGACTAGATAGAATAGTCCCACCATTAAATTGTTTAGGATGATAGAATACTTTATCCAAGGGTGCCAAATGTACAAATTTAAATTTAGGTAATAATTTTAATAATTGTTATTATTACATATAGTTTGTTATTATAAGAGAAAGAGACTTTTATTAGACTAAAGGGGGAGATGTAGACATAAGGTTATTGTGTAATTCAAATGCTGATTTCTGCACCCCTCATATCTGGTTGCAATCTTTGTTTTGAAAATCTCCTCTCTGAATGTTGTGTAAACACTACTCCCAAATTGTTCCCTGATATGCCGATAAAGCAGTTTATCGGCAATCACTGATCAGGGAAGAGAATATGGCTGGATTTCCGGTCCTCCAGGGGAGGAGGAGTTAAAGAAAGGAAGTAGGAGGACTCAGATATGAGAAGAGGAGAAGAGGTATCAGGAGAGATTCAGCTGAGGCAGGAAACCCACAAAGTGCAAATCTCTGAGATTTACACTCTGGGGGAGCCAGATTACCTTACAGAGTTAAAAATAGAGTAATAATCACTCATATTTTCTGTTATGTGGCCTGTTTATCAAATAATATAATAAAGTCTAGTAATTATTTGGGTGATATGTTAACACAGATCATGCGGACAAGTAGTTAGACTAACACCATTTATTGAATATGCTTTCCTTTTTCCATTGCACAATTTTGACTCCTTTGTCAAAAATTAAGTGACCATAGGTGTGTGGGTTTATTTCTGGGTCTTCCATTCGATTCCATTGATCACATGGTCTGTTTCTATGCCAGTATCATGCTGTTTTTATTACTATCACTTTGTAGTATAGTTTGAAATCAGGGGTGGTGATACCTCTGGATTTTTTTTTTTTTTTGTACAGGATTGATTTAGTTATTTTGGATTTTTTGTTTTCCATATGAAGATGAGAATTGCTCTTTCAAGGTCTGTAAAAATTTTGTTGGTATTTTGATAGGAATTGCATTGAATCTCTATATTGCTTTTTGGTAGGATGGCCATTTATTATGTTGATCCTATCTGTCCATGAGAATGGGAGATCTTTCCATCTTCTGATATCCTCTTCAATTGCAATGTGTAAAGAATACAAATAGACTCATATTTATCACCTTGCACAAAACTTAAATCCAAGTGAATCAAATATCTTAACATGAAGATGGACACACTAAACTTAATAGAAGAGAAAATAGGGCAAAGCTTAGAACTCATTGGCACAGGTGACAACTTCCTGAAAAAAACACCAATACCTCAGGCTCTAAGAACAACAATCAATAAATGGGACCTTATGAAACAGAAAAGCTTCTGTAAGACAAAGGACACTGTCATTAGAACAAAATGGCAACCTACAGATTGGGAAAAGATCTTCACCAACCCCACATCTGACAGAGGGCTAATATCCAAAATTTATAAAGAACTCAAGAATTTAAGCACCAAAAAACCAAATAATCTAACCAAAAAATGGAGTACAGAGGTAACCTGAAAATTTACAAAAGAGAAATCCCTAATTGCTGAGAGACAGTTGAAGAAATGTTCAACATCCTTAATCATCAGAGAAATACAACTCAAGATGACTCTGAGATTCCATCTCCTACCTGTCAGAATGTCTAAGATCAAAAACTAAAATGGCAGCACATGCTCCCAAGGTTGTGGAGAAAGGGGAACACTCCTCCATTGCTGATTGGGGTGCAAAGTTTTACAACCACTATAGAAATAAGTTTGGTGATATCTTAGAAAACTTGGAATAGCTTGGAGTAGCTATGCTTCAAGACTCAGCCATACCACTCCTGGGCATACATCCAAAAATTTCCTCACCAAGCCACAAGGAAGCTCTTAGAGCTCATGTGACTGATGAGCTGAGATGGGTGATTTGTGGGGGCACCCCATACCAGAGGAGTAGGATAGCTGGGAGAGGGGTAGAGGGAGGGAGAGTGGGAGGGTGGAACCCAGAAGAGTGAAGGGAGGGGGCTGTGATAGAGATATAATTTGAATTAATAAATAAAGGTTAAAAAAATAGAACATGTGAAACAAACACAATTATATAAAGTTACATTAACACCACAGAGCCAGACTAATAGGAGGGTATAATACGAAACACCCTTATAGTGTTCTGTGTTTCTAAGTGGCCTCTTAAAAAAAACTCACTAACACAAATAAATCTATTTATATTAATTATAATCATGTCAATAAAAAGATGGAAACTGTATATTGATGCTTAGAAAAGCCTTCAAAAGAACTAGGCTAAACTTCAGGATTTTCACATGTAATGATATCATCACAGTAAGTACTTACAGATATTATATCTGTGGGCATATATATATATATATATATATAGTACCACACAGCAAGTGTTTAACTCTGAACACCTATTTCAAATGTAGAGCTTCTGAGGTCTTGCTATCTCACCATTGACAACTGAGCCATTAATTAAACTTCTTTATTGATTTTACCTACATATCTCAACCCAACTGTAGGTCTTTTGTATTCTTAACACTACTGAAACTTCAAAAGTACCAATAATTCATTAACATCTCAACAATTAATAAGTATGTAGACAATGGATGGTTTGGTCTCCTAGAATTTATACATATAACTTACAATACCCTATTCTTAGTCAGATTAAATGTTTACAACAAGTATTCTTCTTATTTTAATGCTTGACAAAACATTTCTCAGTTTTGAGGACAGCGAATGAAATTTATTGTAAAAGCTAAACTGAATTCCTAGAGTTTATTTTTTTTCTCTTGTAAGTATAAAACATGTCATGCCTGTGTCTCCTAGATTTTTAAATCTCATTTTATTTATTGTTGTGGAGATTATTGCTTGTCAAATTGTACTCTTGCAATGTGTGACTGAATCAGAAAAGTGTAAATGTATTCAAAGCCATCATATTTAGCACAAGAAAACCCAAAGCTTAAATTTTTATTTTAAATGACAATATGAATCTACTGTTGACAATATTTTAAATATGCTATCAAATACTGCTATTATGTATTAAAAAGAAAAGTTAATAAATTTTCTCAGTTTAATGAAGGGGAAATGTATTTTGTTGAACATCCTGTCAGGCTAAGTATAAATCTATATTTAGCAATAGTTTGCCAGCAAAAATGTGAGCTAATTGTATTATGCCTGTTCCACTTTTCCAAAAAAAAAATTACTAAATGTCTACTAGGTGCTGGACATGTTGGAATTTTCCTTGAAATATATTTTTGGTTAAGTATGGATTTAAGATATATGGGAAAAAACATACTCACAATTTAAAATTATAATCTCATTATTAACTGAAGCTTTCTTGGGAATTTACTTTGGAACACAAAAAACTGAGTATTTACTTACAAAGTAAATTCAATATTTGTAAATGATAATATTTTGTCAATGGAGAAAAATTACATAAACATTTATAATAAGATATTACTATATCTTAATTTACATATACTTGCTAAGACAAGTCCTTTCTCTTTTGCCTCTGTACTTTGTCAAGAACTCTTAGGAGTACAGGAAGAACAACGGATGACGATGGAAGTTAAGAACTTCTTGAATAACTGTGTGAGTGCCCTTCAGTATATGGGGGTTAGAATTATCAAGGTTCCATCAAATACTATTTGCTAAAAAAGTTAGTCTTTCTTGTTCAGTTCTGGGTATTGAACCTAGGACATCAAGCCACTTATCTCTATCATGATCCTTAATAAATTATTCTTTTTAATGCTTATTTATTAGTTCAAATTACAACTCCATTATAGTGCACTCTTTCCACCCCTCCCAGATCCACCCTCCCACCCTCTCCTCCCTCTCCCATCAACACCACTACTCCAATGTGGAGTGTCCCTGCATATCAGCTCCTCTCAGTTCAACAGTCAAATGAGGGTTAACTGCTTCTTCTTGCAATGGAGGCCAACATGGTTATACCCCTAGAGCAAATTGTCCTATTAAAAGGTTACAAAGTCTATGTTCCTGATCCTTTTCGTGTGTTGGTTGTAAGCTATTTATCCTATATTATATGGCTAAAATCCAATTATAAGTGAGTAAATATCATGTGTGCATTTTTCTGAGTCTGGGTTAGCTCACTCAGGATGAGCTTCTCTAGTTCCATCCATTTGGCTGCAAATTGCATGATTTCCTTATTTCTGATAACTGAGTACTATTCCATTTTGTAAATGGACCACAATTTTATATCCATTCTTCAGTTGATGGACATCTGGGTTGTTTCCAGTTTCTAGCTATTACAAATAAGGCTGACATGAACATAGATGAGGATATATCCTTGTGATTTGGTGAGGAATTGTTTGGGTGGATACCCAGAAGTGGTATGGCTGGGTCTTGAGGTAGGGCTATTCCAAGTTTTCTAAGATATCACCAGACTGATTTCCAAAGTGGTTGTAGAAGTTTGCACTCCCACCAGTAATGGAGGAGTGTTCCCCTTTCTCCACAACCTGGTCAGTGTGTGCTGTCATTTGTGTTTTTGATCTTAGCCATTCTGATAGGTGTGAGATGGAAACTCAGAGTTGTCTTGAGTTGAAATTCTCTGATGATTAAGAATGTTGAGCATTTCTTCAAGTGTCTCACTGCCATTAGAGATTCCTCCCTTGTGAATTCTAGGTGTACTGGTATAGAAACAGACAAGTGGTGGAATCGAATAGAAGACCCAGAAATGAACCCACACACCTATGGTCACTTAATTTTTGATAAAGAAGCCAAACCGTATAATCAAAAAAGGACAGCATTTTCAACAAATGGTGCTGCTCTAACTGTATGTTAACATGTAAAAGAATGAAATTAGACCCATACTTATCACCTTGCACAAAATTTAAGTCCCAGTGGATCAAAGAGCTTAACATAAAGCCCAACACACTAAATCTAATAGAAGAGAAAGCAGGGAAAAGGCTCCAACTCATTGGCACAGGAGGCAACTTCCTGAACCAAAACACCAATAGCTCAGGCTCTAAACCAACAATCAATAAATGGGTCCTCATGAAACTGAAAAGCTACTGTAAGGCAAAGGACACTGTCATTTGAACAAAATGGCAACCTACAGTTTGGAAAAAGATCTTTACCAACCCCACTTCTGACAGAGGGCTAATATCCATAATTTATAAAGAACTCAAGAAACTAAACACCAAGAAACTAATTAATCCAATTAAAAAATGGGAAACAGAGCTAAAACAAAAATTCACAAAGGAGGAATCTCTAATAATTTTTTTAAATAAAATGTTCTGTATATATTTAAATATAGGTTCCAATTTTATTAACCTATAAAATTCCTTGTTATTCAAACTTTACTTGTTAATTTAATGTCCTAAAAAGGAAGCGATTACAAATCAACATGAAAGTTTAATGGACAATATTTTATTTCTTATGCCACAAATACCTGAAAAAATATGAAAAAGAGGTACTGTAGATTTAAGAAAATTACTTGTTTTCTCACATACCAGTGATATTCAACTGAGAATACAGTGAAAATTATGAAATATAATAGAGAATAATTTATGATGGTTTATATTGTTTGTCATGGATTAGGGAAGACTTAGAATATTATAAAAATAACTATATTCATCATTTGTACAGTGAATGTCAAAACAAATACAGAGTATTAGCTCAACTCATGTGATTTAGCAGAAGAAAAAAGACTTTATTGATAATTGAATGTGGGTCATTTATGTCATCCTCTGTCAAAATCCTGGTCTTCATTCTAACAGTGTCCTGAAACTTTTATTGAGGATGAATATAAAGTTATATTATAAATCAATAATAATAATAATAAAGACAATGGAGTAAATTCTGTGGTAGAGAAAATTTAATTCTGCATAATATTCATTATGTGGCTTATCGGCTACTCCTTGCTATTATATGGATGTATAGTATGAGAAACAGGAGAGATGAACAATGAAAAAGTGATATAAGTGGACTTAGAGTTGGAGAAAAATAAGATACACATAAACTAATTTGTAAATCGATTGTGACTTTTAAAAAAAGTTCACATTTGCACTAGAAAAACAGGAAAGCTATGTTGACACACATAGAGACACACATCGAAGGCTGTAACTTGTGAAATGCAAATACATGCATATGTAGGGCTTGTTTTGCAGTCAAAATATAAAAATGTAAGGGAAGAATAGACTCTTGCACATGCTTTGAGATTCGGAAAAGCCACTGATATCAGGATTGCTTGCATGCTGTCCTGAGAGTGTACTATGTAGCAAAGAAGGTAAAGCCGAAGTTCAAGAGAATCGCGAGGATGATGGAGATGTCAGGACTGCATGTAGAAGTTTATGTGTAATTAAGTCTTATCTTTTTATAGTATTTATTTCAACATTCATTAAAACATCTCTTTTTTTTACTTCTTCCCTTCCCTTTCTCTTTCCATACTTCTGTCCTCACATTTCCTTTCTACCTTATCACTATTCATTTCATATTTTACCCCAATCTCATCTCGTTTGTGATTAATCTTTGAATTTTAACCTTAAAAGTAAATTTAAATTTTGGAGAAATTGAGAGTTGGCTAATATATCAGTATTTCTTTCTAATAAATCATTTTAATTGTTTATTTATTACTTCAATTTACATCTTCATCACAGTCCCCTCCTTCCAGTCGGCCTAGGCCCACCCTCCAAAGTTCTACTTTTTTTCCCACCTATCCTACTCTTCTGGGGTGGGGTGCCCTACATATCAGCCACCTTCAATTCAGCAACCATATGAGAGCTAAGAGCTTCCTCTTATATTGGGGGCCTACATAGCAGCTCCAAGAGCAAAATATCCCACTAACAAGTAACAGAATCTATGTTCCTTTTCCTTTCAGTCTGTTGATGGTAGGATAGTTATCCTATACTATATAACTAAAATCCAGTTAGAAGTGAATACATGCCATGTGCATCTTTCTGGGTCTGAGTTAGTTCACATAGGATGAACTTTTCTAGATCCATCCATTTGAAAGAAAATTGCAGATTTCCTGGTTTCTAATGGCTTACTAGTATTCCATTGTGTTAATGTACCACAATTTTTGGGTTGTTTTAAGTTTCTAGCTATTATAAATAAAGTTGCTATGAATATAGTTGAGGAGATGTCCTTGAGGATTGGTGAGGAATCATTTGGATGTATACCCAGGAGTGGTATGACTGGTTCTTCAGGGAGAGCTATTCCAAGTTTTCCAAGATATCACCAGACAGATTTCCAGAGTGGTTGTACAAGTTTTGACTCCTACCAGCAATGGAGGAGTGTTCTTCTTTCTTCACATCCTCATCAACATGTGCTGTCATTTAAAATTTTGATCTTCGTCATTCTGACAGGTGTGAGATAGAATCTCAGAATTGTCTTGAGTTGCATTTCTCTGATGATTAATGATGTTGAGCATTTCTTCAAGTGTCTCTAGGCCATTAGAGATTCCCATTTTCTGAATTCTCAGTTCACTTTTGTAACCCAATTTTTGATTGGGTTATTTAGTTTCTTGGTGTTTAATTTCTTGAGTTCTTTATAAATTTTCAGTATTAGCCCTTTTTCAGATGTAGGGTTGGTGAAGACCTTTTCCCAATATTTAGGTTGCCATTTTGTTCTAATGACAGTGTCCTTTGTCTTACAGAAACTTTTCAGCTTCTTAAGGTCCCATTTATTGATTTTTGTTCTTAAAGTCTGAGGTATTGGTATTCTTTTCAGGAAGTTGTCACCTGTGCCAATGAATTTGAGGCTTTCCCCCCACTTTAATAGATCTGCTATTAGGTTTAGTGTGTTAGGTTTTATGTTAAGGTCTTTGATCCACTTCGACTTAAGTTTTGTGAAAGGTGATGGACATGGGTCTATTTGCATTCTTTTACATGTTGACATCCATTTAGACCAGCTCCATTTGTTGAAGATGTTGTCCTTTTTTGATTGTATGGTTTGGCTTCTTTGTAAAAAATTAAGTGACCATACGTGTGTGAATTCATTTCTGGGTCTTCAATACAATTCTATTGATCAGCTGGTCTGTTTCTATACCAGTACCATGATGTTTTTATTACTATTTCTCTGAAGTATAGCTTGAAATCTGGGATGGTGATACCGCCAGATGATTTGGGGGGGGTGTTTTTTAATGTTTAGTCATTACTTCAAGCCACATCGCCATCAGAGTGCCCCCCATCCACCCCTCCCAGCCCCTCCCTCATATCCCCCATCCTACTCCTCCAGAGTGAGGTGTCCACACACATCAGTACCCCACCCCAGTTCAGCAGTCATATGAGGGCCAAGAGCCTCCTCATATACTGGGGGCCTACATGGCAGCAAAACTAGGACAAAGTGTCTCATCAACAAAGAAGATATTTCTGTTCTTTTGGTGTGTTCTTTGTACAATAGTTGTCCCGCACTATATGGCTGAATTCCAATTATAAGTGAATACATTCCATGTACATCTTTCTGAGTCTGGGTTAGCTCCCTCAGGATGAGCTTTTCTAGTTCCATCCATTTGTCTGCAAATTGTATGATTTAGTTCTTTCTGAGTGCTGAGTAGTATTCCATTGTGTAGATGTACCACGTTTTTTTAATCCAATAATTGGTTGAGAGACATCTGGATTGTTTCCAGTTTCTAGGTATTACAAATAAGGCTGCTATGAATATATATATAAGGAAATGTCCTTGTGGTTTGGTGTGGAATTGTTTGGATGTATACCCAGAAATGGTATGGCTGGATTTTGATGAAGAGCTATTCCAAGTATTCAAAGATATTGTCAGACTGATTTCCATATACAGGATTCATTTAGCTATTCAAACCAGTAGCCAACATCAAATAAAATGGAGAAAAACTTAAAAGGATTTACCCTAAAATCAGGGACAAGGTAAGGATGTCCATTCTCCCTATATCTTTTCAACGTAGTATTGGAAGTTCTTGCTTGAACAATAAGACAACTAAGGAAATCAAGAGGATACGAATTGGAAAGGAAGAAGACAAAGTATTCACAGATGATATTATAGTATACCATAAGTGACCACCAAAATTCCACCAGAGAACTCCTACAAATGATAAACACCTTCAGAAAATTTGGCTGAATACAAAATTAATTCCAAAAAATTATTAGCACTTCTTTATACAAAAGATAAATGGACTGAGAGTGAATTCAGGGAACCAACACCCTATACAATAGGTACAAACAATATGAAATACCTGCAAGTAACTCTTACCAACCAAGTGAAAAACCTGTATGACAAGATCTTCAAGTCCTTGAAGAAAACATCAGAAAATGGAAAGATCTCCCATGCTCATGGATAGTTAGGATCAATATAATAAAAATGGCCATCCTACCCAAAGCAATATACACATTCAATACAATTCCTATCAACACAATTTTTTACAGACCTTGAAAAAACAACTCTGAACTTCATATGGAATAATAAATCATTCTTTTGTAGTGCATTCACAGCTTGCAGAATGAGTCAGTTCAAGACAACTTAAAGTATATACAAGCAGGTTTATTGTATGCAGCTCTTGTGCAGGTCCACAGGTGTCAAGGAAAGTGAACAGGAAAATTATCATAGGGACAGAAATTGGGGGGGAGAAAGAGCAAGAATATATATATATATATGTGTGTGTGTGTGTGTGTGTGTGTGTGTGTGTGTGTTTGATTTCCTTTTTCTATTATCTAGGTCCCTAGAATTGAACTCAGGCTTCTAGGCTTGGGTGGAAGTATTCCTCCTGGTCCACATTCTTAGAAATTCTAACACATACAAAAGTTTTCTAAAAAGTTTTAAATTTATTAAGGAATCAGATCATAAATGTTTTTGAATTAAAGCAGAGTTTTTTAAAAATGATCTCATTTTTCATTAAGCTTTGGGCCAATATTAGATAAAAGATGGTTTGCTCATGTGACAACACTAGTATCAAATGACATTCAGCTGATAAGTGAGACTGCCGACAAGAGGTATGTATTATGTATATACAGGATAATGGGATGACTTACTTGCTAGGCAGAGTGGAGTGGACAGAAGATCCCATCACTATATTCATAGTAGATGCAACTGAAAAGTGTCAGTTGATATTTTTTGGAATATTTGCATTAATATTCTCAAAGTTGTATTGACTTTTAGAATCAAAATAATGAAGAGCAAATCCATGGATAAGAGACATAACACTTCTGTAGCTGGGAATACCCATGTAAGATTGAAAGAAGGAAAGCTTTTTAAAAATGTGTTTTTCAGTTGATTTGAAAATAAATAATAGAAAATTTGGTTACTTTAGTGTGAGCCCTGTGTTTCTCATCCTTCTCTATTCTCAAGTACATTTGAACTTTAGATTTTTCCAAATCTTGGCCCAGTAATAACTAATAGGTAAACAAGTACCTTGCCGGATGTTTTGTACTGATTCTCTGCACAATATTCCAAAGAAGAAATATTAAAACTTTTTATCTGAGGAACTATTGATATGTTCAAAGAGGATATGCTAAGATGTAATCAGAGATGGAATGTAACTTCAGTTGCAGTTAGCATGTGGTCATTAAAGAGAACATTTTCCTGTTATTGTTTTGTTTCGTTCATTTTTCAAAAGCCTTTTGTCAAAGACATGTCTATTTCATCAATGTCTTTCATAGAAGGAAGGTGAAGGAAGAAAGCAACCGCACTTGTTTACATGAAACAAATCCTTCCTCATTTTGATAGTCACAGCATTTATCCTTAAATGGTTATAAAGACTTTACATATACTTGGCTGCTAGATTTTTAAGTTTCTATTATGTAAACAGCTTCAAACATTTACTTTTTTGAAGAAATTCATCTTCTTCTTGAATTCCCCTTTGTTTTGTGCCTTATTTTCAATATTGTTTGCAACTGTAACTGGATTATTGTGCCACGGTGGCTTTTATTATTTGTGTTTTATTATTAACTCTGATTATCTTACTATACTTAATACCTTTACCTCCCTTCCAACCCTTGTTTCTTCCAACTTTGCAACCCTCGATGCGAAAGCAAGGTTAAAGGGAACAACAACACAGTTCTCTTTGAGCTACTTACTGTTGATTAGGGTCAAGAGTTCTTTGGGCACAATACCAATCTCAGTAGTCACAATATCCAGAAGTACAGCAAACCAGCAGATCAAAAAGAGCTGAAGGAAGAATAAGCAGCAGCTTAAGGGAGCAGAAACCTCTTTCTTCTTTGTAGTGTCCACTCTCTCCTGGGGCTCTGGCTTTTTTTTTTTTTTTTTTTTTTTTTTTCCTCTCTAAAGTCCTCAGAGTTAAACTTGCTGAGCTGGCTAAGCCATGTCTCTGCTACCTCATGAGGCACAGTTAATACTTTACACCTGTGGTCTTAACTTAAGCAGCCTCACACCTTGGAATAATAAAAACATTATCATGACTATTTTTTAATAAACAAAAATTCTTACCACATTTTCCACTTCCAGTTCAAAAACGGCATATATATAATATGTATATATATACATATTTATCAGATCTATCAGGAATTATGTTTACAAATTCCAACCCATTTGTATTCAGCAACCATGGAGAAATCATCTATTATCTATACCTAGCTTAGATTTATGTACCTATATAATATTTTCATCTTATTTGCATTTATCAACCTATAGTATCTTTTAGACCTAGAACATTTCTTTTTTTATAGTTTATTTTTTATTTCTTCAAGTTACATCTCAATCACAATCCCCTCCCTATCCCCCCTCCTGTCCCACCCTTCTACCCTCTTCCCCCTCAACCCCCCCATCCTCTACACTTTTTTTTTTTTTTAGTTTAAGGTATATCTCCCCCCCACAACAGCTCCCCCTTTCAGTCCAACAAATGGTTCTTTCTCTTATAACAATAAATACAATACAAAACAACAGAAATATATAGGCCACAATTATGAGAGTTATATGGCTTAGCATACATTCCCAATGTCCAGTCCATATGTATTTGGCACCTGACTTTAACATTCTACTATCTAACCATCTCCATGAGTTTAAAGTACTATATCTAACTCAGCTTTCATATTAACTTGCATCACAATTTTAAAAACATCTTCTTAGATCCAGAACACCCTCTTGATTCCTAAACAACTCAAAATTTAACTATGAGACTCTAGCTATCTGTTCTTCAACCACCTCAAAGACCTGAGAGGGATAAATATATATGATTATATAGAAAGTGCAGGGTCTGCAGCTTCCAAAACTAATAAATGACATTCCAGTAGCTGCCTGGACAGTTCCAAATAATGGTAGACCTAGAACATTTCTTAAATCCTATACAAATAAGCTTAAATGTAAGATTATAACTGCTTAGGCTTCAAGCCTATCAAATACTTTAGAAAGAAATTAAATTATTACCCATCTTTGTAGGAAGTTTAGAGCAAGCAACTTCCAAAACTATAGTAATAACAGAGGTTGCTAGTTACCTAGACAGTTACCCATAGTTTGTATGTATTGTTGGGACATTTGGTCTACTGGCCCAGAATATCTGACAAACTTTTCTATGAAGCAAGAATATTGAAGGACGGCCTACCTTATCTTTGTAACATTGGTCAGTTGACTTTTCCAGTGTCCTGCTTTTTTAAAGACAGCCTGCTACCAGCAGTTTATTGTCCAATGACTATCTTGTCATATTTGTGTCTTTGATGTTCATCGTATTTTGTCAAGTAGATTGAAGGTGCTTCCAGGAGCAGATGTCTCTGTCAGAAAAAAACCTTTTTTTTAAAGCGTTAATACTTAAATGCCATTTTCTATATGTCTCTCAAGTTTTTTTTAAATCAGCTATTGTTTGTATTTCTGTCTATCTAAATAGACAAATGTTGCTTGTTTCTATATATATATATATATACTATATATATATAGTATATATATATATATACTAATTACTTAACTTCAGAAACATAGAAAGCAACTAAATAAAAATATTTCTTCAATTAAGTAAACTAAAATATAAAAAATCTGATAAGTTCAATTGACTATTAATTTGCATTTCTTAATTGTTCTATATCGTTTTCAATAGTAGCTTTCAAATGAACTGGAACTAAAAATTGCATTTTTAAGTGAGTAATAAAAGACATTTTCAATCAATTAACTGCTTTTTGATTTTTGTGCCAGTAGTTTGTATTTTCTGTTGTTTGTTTCATTTTTGTTCTTTTTGGGGGGTTGTTCTTTTTTTTTTTCTTTTTTTAAAACCTGGTAACTCTTGTCTTCTCTATCTTGGTAATTCTCAGCTACTCTTGCCTGAAATGGCTCCTATATTTTGCTGTGTGGCCCTGAGGTAGGACCCCAAAATTTCTTCTTGACTGCAAAAGATGACGTTGTATGTCTCTCTTGGACATACATTCATTTGTCCCAAAGAGTTTAAAAATTTCATGAAATCCCAGCTTTCTGCCACCAGAAACCACTTGTGTGCTGCTAGTGTATTTCCCAGAGTTACATTTTTTGCATTTTCACCATATTGGGCATTTTGGTCTCTGAGGCTTTTAGCCTTACAATTTCTTTGTAAATGGCCAAATTTACCACAATTAAAACACTAGACGTATTGATATCTGCTGCTTTTGGCAGCTATTGGGAAAACTAATGGAGAGTAGCTCAGGCTGCTCCTGTGGGGGCAGTTATTTTTAGATTAACCCTATATCTCTGAAAGAGCTGTTTTTCTTTCACCAAATCTAAACCTGTGTTCTCCTCTCTCCTTCAGCAAGGTGGCTAGATACAAAATTAATTCAAAAAAATCAGAAGACCTTCTTATACAAAAAAATAAAGGGGCTGAGAAAGAAATTAGGGAAACACCACTTTTCACAATAGCCACAAACAATATAAAATACCTGGGGGTATCTCTAACTAACCAAGTGAAACACCTGTATGACAAGAACTTCAAGTCCTTGAAGAAAGAAATTGAAGAGGACATCAGAAGATAGAAATACCTCCCATGCTCATGGATAGGTTAGGATCAAAATAGTAAAAATGGCCATCCTGTCAAAGGCAATATACAGATTCAATGTAATTCCTATCAAAATACCACCAAAATTCTTTATAGACCTGGAAAAAGCAATTCTCAACTTCATATGGAATAACAAAAAAACCCAGAATAGCTAAATCAATCTTGTACAATTAAAAAAAAAAAAAAAAACATCTGTAGGTATCACCATCCCAGATTTCAAGCTGTACTACAGAGCAATAGTAATAAAACCAGCATGGTACTGGTATAGAAACAGACCGGTGGATCAATGGAATCAAATTGAAGACCCAGAACCAAGAAATGAACCCACACACCTATGGTCACTTAAAAATTTTTGATGTGTTTTTTGTTTGTTTTGTTTTTTTGATTTTTCTTTTTTTTAATATATTTATTTATTACTTGAGGATACATCTCCATTACAGTATACTCTTTCAACCCCTCCCAGTCCCGCCTTCCCACCCTTTACCCCCTATCCTGCTCCTCTGGAGTGGAGTGTCCCTACATAACAGTCCCCCGCCCCTGCTCAGCAGTCATATGAAGGCCAAGAGCCTCCTCATACACTGGGAGCCTACAAGGCAGCACCACTAGGGCAAAAATTCTCACTGACAGAAAAAAAATGTCCTATGTTCATGTTCCCTTTGGTGCATTCATTGTAGTATAGTTATCCTGTACTATATGGCTAAAATCTGACTGTAGGTGAATAGATGCCATTTTCATCCTTCTGGGTCTGGATTAGCTCACTCAGGATAAGCCTTTCTAGTTCCATCCATTTGGCTGCAAATTGCATGATTTCGTTATTTCTGCTAGGTGAGTAGTATTCCATTGTGTAGATGTACCACAGTTTTTTAATTCATTCTTTGGTTGAGGGGCATCTGGGTTGTTTCCAGTTTCTAGCTATTACAAATAAGGCTGCTATTAATATAGATGAGGAAACTTCCTTGTGATTTGGTGAGGAATCATTTGGATGTATACCCAGAAGTGGTATGGCTGGGTCACTTAATATTTGACAAAGAAGCCAAAACTGTACAATGGAAAAATGACAACTTTTTGCTTTCTAAGCACTTCAATTTCCATTCTGAAACTCTCTAGGTGCATAGCCATTTCTACAATCCTTTTATCACACCCCTCTGTATCTACTTGCAACTTTTCAGATTGTTCAAGCATTCTCCCCATCTTTATTTATTTTTTTCCTATTTTTAAAAAGTTTTAGGTATATCTCCCCCCCCCAACAGCTCCCCTTTTCAGTCCAACATATGACTCTTTCTCTTATAACAACAAATATAATACAAAACAACAGAAATAATTAGGCCACAATTATGAGAATTATAAAGCTTAGCATACATTCCCAGTGTCCAGTCCATATATATTTGGCAACTGACTTTAAGATTCTACTATCCACCTATCTCCATGAATTTAAAGTTCTATATCTAACTCAGCTTCCATCTTAACTTGCATCACAATTTTAAAAACATCTTCTTAGATCCAGAAAACCCTCTTAATTCCTAAAGAACCCAAAATTTAACTATGGGACTCTAGCTATCTAGTTGTCAACCACATCAGAGACCTAAGAGAGATAAATACATCTGATTATACAGGAAGTGCAGGGCCAGCAGCTTCCAAAGCTAAGAAATGACACACCAGTGGCTGCCTGGACAGTTCACAATTTCTCTCCATACATTACAGCATCAATCTTCATCTGTTTGGTCCCGTTTCTCGAAGAATCTCCAATTGGAGATGGTTGAATTAGTGGCAAACCTATCACTTGGCAAGAAAAATCCCTTGCTTCAACTGTAGGCAGAATGCTGTCCAAAAAGGACAAAACTTGGAAGCAGGTAATACGACAGCCTACCTCCTCCAAGACAGGGCAGGCAAGTCCTTCATAATTCCTGCTTTACAATCAATGTCTCCCCATCTTTTTTTGAAACTTCATACAAGAAGAACAACAACATACAAAAATTTCGCCTTTGGGCACAAAGCAGAAAAGAACCCAGGATCAACAGTCATCATAAGCCTTTTGCTGATGTCCTGAAATACACTGTACAATCCTTCAAATCCTGATATCTCCTGCAAAACATTATACATGAAATTTCCCTTTATGTCTTGCCCTATATCTGGGTGCTATTTGTAGCAAAGTGGTTTTATTAGTTTTAATATATTATTTAATCTAATTGATTTTACTATATTTAATATCTCTACCTGCTTTCCAAATTTTTTCCTTCCAACCCCACAACACTATTTATGAGAAACAGAAACAAGGTTAAAGGGAAAAAGGATGTAGTTCTCTTTGAGCTACTTCCTGATGATTAGGGTCATCGGGTTCTCTGGGGGCAATATTAGTCTTAGTAGTCAAAATATCAGAAATCCCTCACACCAGCAAACCAGGAAACAGCAGCAGGAAGATCCAGCAGAAATTTAGGGGAGCACTGACTCTTCTTTGTAGCACCCCCTCTCTTTTTTGCACCCTCTGTCTTCTTTGTGCCCCCTTTCTTCTTTGCAGTACCCCCCTTCTCCAGGGGACTCTGGTATTTCTTTTTTAATTTTTATTTTTCTTCTCTCAAGCCCTCAGAATTCTACTTGCTGAGCTGGCTAAGGTGACACTAAAATGTGGAAATGTGGTATGAATTTTGTTTGTTAAAACAGTTATGGGAATGTTTTGATTTAATTCCAGGTGAGAGGCTGCTTCAGTTGTGAGCAAGCTGTAAACAATTAACCATCTCATGAGATAGCAGGGGAATGGCTTAGCCAGATGTAGCATGTGAGCTCTAAGAATTTGGGAGAGGTTAAAAAGCCAGAGCCCTGAAGAGAAGGGGACACTAAACAAAAGAAAGAAGGGGGTGAGGTGCCACAGATCATGGTGAGGATTTTCTGAGTTCCAAACTTGAATGAATTTGTATTTCAATGGACACAAATCAGAATATAGACTTTATAGTGAGAGTGTATTAAAGGTTTTCATGTCCCAGTTTCTGTTATTCTGCAGGCAAGAAAAATCCCTTGCTTCAACTGTAGACAGAATTCTGTTCAAAAAGGAAAAAAACTTGGAAGCAGGTAAACTGACATCCTAGCTCTGCCAAGACAGAGTATGCAAGTCCTTCATAATTCCTGCTTTACAGTTAATGTCTTTCAGAGATACTGGACCAGGAGGAAAATAGGTGCTCTAAATGTATGGAGAGAAATCGAGGATTGTCCAGGCAGCCAGTTGTCTGTCATTTCTTAGTTTTGGAAGCTGCTGTCTCAGCACTTCCAGTATAATCAGACATATTTATTCTATGTGAATTTCCCATATCAAAATACTTGTGTCTATCTCTTCTCTATTTTAGCTTCCTTTATATACTGATTAAGTGCTTACACAAAACATCTTAAACTCAGCCTTGACTTTCTAGTATTAAGTTATATATACTTTGCTGTGATACACATGACCCCCAAAAATCTTGACTAAAATGTGAGTCTCAACTTATGGTTTGGTTATTCTTGTGTAGTCAAACATTAGGATTAGATTGTATCCATATCTTCATCTGTAATGATCTAATAGATATGTTAGCCACCCACATACTTTACATCTGATACTCTGAATTCTGTTACCACTAATTAAACATGTAACATCCTGTGTAATTCTTACTGGATTTTTAAAACTTCTAATATTAATAATAAAGGAGAAACAGAAACAGAGAGAAGGAAGGGGAAGGTATTTATTGGAGCAAAGAGAGAGACTGAAAGAGAGAGAGAGCAAGAGAGCACTTAAGGGAGAGACAAAACATACATGGAATTTCAAAACATAGGGACACATAGTAAATAGTAATTTTAGAGACAGATTAAACTAATTTTCTCAAGTAGTTAGAGTCATATAGATTAGACGCCAGTAACAAAGATAATAAAGGCCAGTATTATATTAACAGTCTTAGAATCTTAGACATTAGATATGTCCATTTCTGCATATTTGTAGTATATGCTTATGCAGGCCTTACTAGAAATTGTTGTACCATAATAATAAAAGAAATATGCATATTCTCTGTCTTTTTCAGATATATTACAAAATTTCAATATTGCCACCACTGTTATAGAATAATACTGGATAAACTATGATATATAACTATAAATACCACACTTAAAAGAGTCTTTTTTTCTACACTATTTGGATTCTTCAATAAAAATTTAATTTGAGTCCTTTACTTTCAGATGATATTTAATATAGACCTAGTTAACTAAATGATTAATTTTGTAATAGTACAATGTACATATACATATATTAATAATCTTATTTTATTATAAATTACTATTCTTTGCTAATTAAATTCAAAAATTTAAATTCAAAATTTAAAAATAAAAATATTTTTCCATAAATGTGCTTACGTTAGCTTAGTGTATTTGTCAGAGTTCTTTTTATTCTGAGATAATTACTATGTATTTACAAATCTTCTATAACTACTCTCTTACAGGATAAGTTCCAAGACCCCCATGGGATGCCTGAAGCACATGCAAGTCATATTATCACCATCCATTTACTTTTGTTCAGTGTTCTTGTCATAAAGAACACATTCACCTTAATTTATGCTAGTCATACTACCTGTTTTTACCAACAAAATAGACAGAATGAATCTGAGAATCTTAACAACCTAGACTTTGAAAAGTACAGCTCCTCAGATGTGGACTTGCAAGTCACCTGCTAAAGACTTCTTGCTCTGTGCATCCAGGGTTCATTAGAGTAACTGACTTATTAAAGAGCCTGACAAGTTGTAGTCCAGCTAGACCAACAGTGGCTATCTACTCATGGAAAGTCCCATGATCCAGTAGTTGTTCATTCATAAGAGTAAATGTCTCAGATGGTTCTAAATAAGACAATCTCATGAAAACATAGGATTTAACACAAATAAAGGAATGAACTTCTCGGTGAGTGTGAGGACAAAGCAAGCAAATACCTTGATGAAATTTGTTCTTTTTCTGGGGCTGACCCATATTTTATACCTAAGGGCTCTGTGTACTTTGTCAAACTGCCTGTAATGGGTTGTGGCAGTTTCCCAGTGACTTTGATAACAGGATGTTGTAGGATCAAGAGATGAACTAAAGTATCTCTTGCACTCCAGAAACAACAGTCTTGCTTAATTTCATTGCAGAGAAGCAATCTCTTTGTAATCTGGGTTATTCAGGCCTCTAACACTGTTTTTCCTTCCTTAGATTGTTCAGTTAAGGACATCAGTAGCACAGGTGGCCTTGGGGAAGCCTGAGGTTTCCGTTTAGTGGAATGAGTGTTGTGTCTCCTGGTAGACCCAAAAATTCTAGGTCAGTAGAAGTAAAGGCCAAGGGAACAGGAAGTAACATTTTCCTAGTGGGTCAATAGGGGTGATAGTGTGGGGAAACTTTTCCTTTTCCACTCCTTGACTCCTGGATCTATGAATCTTCACTATGGGAAAAACTGAGCCACATACTTGTGGTGGAAGTTCAGATTTGTTTGAATGAATGTATGTGTTGAACGAATGTGTTTTTGGTTTGGTCTCAAATATAGGATGTGGGGGTGCTTTCTATACCAATGAAAAACAGACTCATGAAAGATCCTGATAAAAGTACATGTGATGTTTTGTCAGCCAGAAAACTGTCTTGGGTGGAGAACATATTTACATCCTTTAATGGACAGATTCCTGGGAAAGCTTGTGATCTCAGTCAACAGGAAGTACCTTGTGCAGAGGGCATAAAGTTGGTTCATTGAAATGTATACTTATACAGGTATAAAGAGGAGGACTCGGAAACTCGGAGGGGCTTTTTGCTAGGCATTGCTTCTTGTTGTTTCTCATCACTGCTTTGCTTTGAAAGATTCCAGAAAATTCTTTGCTGAAGTTTGCTGCTGCTGAGACTTTCTGCAGTTCCAGGCCTGGGTCAGGATAAGCCCAGGTCGGTCCCATTTGGGGCCGTGAAAACTGTGACTTCTTTGACTATCCTTGATGGTGTTCCTGGTTAGCTGTGTTCCTGTTTCTGCTATTTGTTGTGTTCCTGTTCCTGATTGCATCTGTTCCTGTGTATGCTGATTGGCTGGAATGCTGATAGTTACCCCAGAGACCTGTAACTTAGGAGGCCTATATCCTTTCTTTTGTGTCTTGGGTCAGTGGATAGGAAAGTGTTTAGAGTTATTAATAAAATAGCTTAAAAGTATGCCTTCAAGTACTAGACTTGGATTAAAGGCATATACTATCTTATGGAGAACTCTGACACATCCCTCAACAGCAATTGCTCCTGTAACTATGTCTTCATTAGGCCATTCCATCATTCCAACCAGCCGGGTGCTTCAGGATGCTGAGGAACATAGAAAGAGCATAAGTCTATTGTACTTTGCTGGATGTTAAGTGGGTTTTTAGGTCAAAAGTAATGCTGTGTGGCATACCATAATGGTGGATAAGGCATTTTAAAAGCTTCAGATGATAGTTTTGGAAGAGCATTATATGCTGAAAGAAAAATCCTTATCCAGAATAAATATCTGTTACAATAAGGATAAAGCATTTTCCTTTCTATGATATAAGTAGTCCAATGTAGTAAATCTGCCACCAGATTGCTGGCTGGTCACCTCTAGGAATGGTGTCATATCTGGGACTTGGTGCTGGTCTCTGGCATTGGCAGGTCTGCATTCAACAACAGTGTAGCCAGATTAACTTTAGTAAGTGAGATTACATGTTCTCAAGCCTATGTATTATCTTCATCTCTGCCACCAAGGCCACTTTGTTCATGGGTTTATTGGACAATGATAAGAATGGCTGGGGAAAGAGGTTGGCTGTCCATAGAACATGTTATCCTACCACTTATTATTGAACTCTTCCTCTGCTGAACTCATCTTCTGATATGCATTCCCATGGGAGATATGACTCTCCATATTATTTAATCATTCTGAGAGATCTATGCACATACTTCTCCAAATGTCCTTCTTACCAATTTACAAATCATATTCCTTTAAGTCTTCAACCATGTAGTCAATCCATTTGGTACAGCCCATGAGAAGGTAAACAATCTTGCATGTGGCCATTTCTGATCAGCATAACGTTATCAATATTGCAGACCCATTGCGTATTTTGTGGAGAAGAAAAAACTATCAAGATTCCTTAAAATAAGTGATGCCACAGTCAATTATATCCTTGACTTAAAACTGTAAAGGTATGGCCTGGTATAGTTCAACCCATGGTGTAGTCATGGCTCATGTCATGAGGATACCATGCCTAACATTGTCTGGAGGGCCAGGAACCAGAGGCTGGATAGCCCAGAGACATAGGATAGAACTAAATAATTGCAAAAAAAAAATCAATGAAATGGTTCCTAATGATTCTCTACTATACTCTTAGATTGCTACTTAGCCCCATTGTCATCAGAGAGGCTTCATCCAGTAACTGATGGGAGAAGTTACAGAGACCCCATAGCCAAATATTAGGCAGAGCTTCAGGAACCCCATGAAAGAGGGGATGAAGGATGTAGGAGCCAGAGGGGTTGAGAATACCATGAGAATATGGCCCACAAAATCAACTAAGCAGGGTTCATAGGTGCTCAGAGAAACTCAATCAGCAATCAGGAAGCTTACATGGGTTTCTACTAGGTCTTCTGCATGTATGTTATGGTTGTGTAGCTTGGTGTTCTTGTGAGTCTAACAGTGGGAGTAAGGGGGTGTCTCTGATGATTTTGCCTGCTCTTGAGACCTTTTTTCTCCTACTGAGTTGTCTTATCCTATCTTGATAGGAAGGTTTGTGACCAGTCGTATTATAACTCATTATGTGTTCAGTTGATAGCCATGAGAGACCTGCTCTTTTCAGAAATGAAATAGAAAAACAGTGTATGTAGGGGAGAGGGGAAGTTCGGGGGGTACTGGGAGGAATGGAGGAAGGAAAAACTGCAGTCAGGGTGTAATGCATGAGAAAAGAATAGAAAAATACGGTAAAGGTATACTGCTGGCCTTCCCAACTGAAAACACATGTCTTCTAGTGGTCTTTAATAACAGGTAATGAGAAAAGTACATCTGTCATATCAATAGCTGCATATTATGAACCAGAAAAATGTGTTTTTATGTTCAAGTATGAACACAATAACTGATACAGAAGCTGCAGTCAGATTCATACTTAAGTGTGCTATAATAAACTTTCATTCTCTGTGCTCCTTCTGTCTTTGACACAGTGCAGAACAAATAGATAGGTTAAGTGAGATATAGTGGGAACCACCATCTGTGCATCTTTCAAGTCTCTGATGTTGGCACTAGCTTCTGCAATTCTTCTCTAGATTCCATACTGGTTTTGACTCACTATTTTCTCTAGCAGAGACCACTGTAAAGACTTCTATTTAAACTTTCTAAATATAAAATTCCTCATTCCACAGGTGAGGGAACGAATGTGGGGATTCTGTCAACTTCCAAGAATATCTATTCCAATTATATAATCAAGAACTGAGGAAATAACCACAGGATAAATTCTGGGACTCACTGGACCTAGTATTAACCAGACATCTAACAAAACTCCACTAATCACTGACTTATATAAGCTCTTGGTCAACCCATTATGGAAATTGCTTTGCCTATATTGCTCATTATGATAATTATAATCACCTTGTCTCTAGCAATTAAGTGCTATCACCTGGCCCCTGATATTGTGGAATCCAATTAAGTCCATTACATTTAATGCATCAAACTGGGCAGAAGCATTTCTAACTCTAAGATATGATACAGGGACTAGGGAGACTACAAAGTTCTTTAAATGTGCTGGTACCCCAATCATTACTTTGCTTCTTACAGGATTAGTGAAGGGCATGACTTATAGGCCTTCCCATTAAGGAGGATTAGTTTTTATCCATTGTCCCTTCTCTGTCATTGCAATAATTTCCCTCATATGTAAAATCTCTTCATCAACCCTATGCCAAGGAAAATCAAACATCTCCAGTTCTTTTTCATTAGGTCATACTTTGACAAATGTTCCAGTCAATAGGACAAACAAACTTTTAACCATGTATTTGACAGCTAAAGCTTCAATATTAAACCCAGAGTCTCCACTCAGTGGTCTCATATCTATAAATAAGGCCTGATATAGTTTCATACTGTTTCCACCATTATCTCACACCCTTCAAATCCTTGCACACATATATTCACCATATTGTGGCTTAAATGAATTAACAAACTCATTAAGCATTTTAGTGATATAATGTATTTTCTCATGAACTAAACTTTCTTTCTGCCTTCTAGGAGTCAGCTGGCCTTAAGCCTGGTTATAGGTCTAGAGGCCTTGAGAGACATCAGTATTTTCTTTCCTAGTGTCCCCTTAAGAAAAGATTTCTGTAGTTTGACAGAAAATGAAGGATTAATTGTTGTATAAATGTTTTGTACATGGTCTTCAGAAGCTGACTTCAATGTTCAGAGATCTAGTTATCACCCTTTCTGAGGCACTCACTGATTGTATAATAAAAGTCACTGGTGGCCATTTAGCTAGTCAGAGAGAGATTAGGAAAGTGGGACTTCCTAGGAGGAAAAGAGGAACCCTGGGATTACACAGAGGAAGCTATGTTTCTGCCAGGAGACTTGGAAGCCAGACATCTTGGTGTGGTGCAAGATCTGAAGATACAGCCAGCCACATGGCAGATTGAAAATACTTGATTGGGTTAACTTAGATGAGCTGGTTGAGAGTCAGGTAAGGCCTAAGCAATGAAACATTAAAAGGTTTAGATGTATTTAAATATTGGGAAAAAGGCCACCCTTGGACTCGGCCTTATCACCAGCACAGGTCAGTACTCCAGCTAAGGTGAGCCAGGCCTTCCAGGACTGCAGGCCTCCCAACAGGCCCTGATGACCATTGTGCTGGCCTAATATAACAATTTATTGTTATTAATAAATACTTTTGTTAACAAAGTTTTGGTTGCAATTAATTCCCTCAGGAGGTGGGGATTAGAATACATTCTCTGTTAGGGGTGAAGAGACTACTTCCTGTAGGGAGATAAACCTTTCAGAATGTGAGGGTTCAAATTACTCAACCTTCATAGTGTCCTCCCACACATCTATATCCCAACATAAAGAATCCCATTCCTTATCAATTGCCTTTACTTTAATAGCTGCCACCTTCTGAGTCGTGCACATGACTTTGCTGTTGTAGTTCAGCCTATTTTATGATGAGGGGATTGGTTTGATTTTCAATAACCAGGCTGTTGATGAAAAGAATCACTTTCATGGTGAATGAAATGGGGACATGACAACTCGAAGGTATCACTGAGGAGGTTTTTATTGTAGATATGATGGAGAGTCAAACCAGATGCATATGGAAGTGTCCATATAAGGGAGAGAATGCATGGCTAACAAACTGAGCTGAGTCTAGAGAGAAAAGAGAGCGGGGGGGGTGGGAGATAGAGATGAAGAAAAGAGAGAGATGACCAAGAAAAAGAATCAAAAGCCAAAGGTGTGGAGTAAATGATTCGGGGGGAAGGGAAAAATCCTTAGGCTGGAGATGTTTAGGGTAGGGAGCAGTGTGAGAACAGCCTAGAGGAGCCAAAAGTACTGAGTGCATCTGCAGCTTACTGTGTTCTTTGGTGTGCTAATAGGCACCATAGTTAGCTATTTGTCCTGGGTTACTTTGGGACCTGACATTAGGCACAGTTAGAAACCTTTAGACTGTGCATCTTGAGCCAGTGAATTGTTTTACTGAGATTATTTCTTTTCCCTTGCCACTGTAGCCTGACATACAAGCCTTATTATCCCTTATTTCATTCTATTCTATTGTCAGTTTATTCAGAAATGATAGAAGCAACCAGCCACCCTCATTATCCTCCTTAGTTTTTCACAATTTTTAAAAAGTTTTATAAATTTTTACACTTTTTATATAAAAAAGTCACTAAATTTCTTAATTCACACATTTCCTAAGCTTTCCCAAACAGGGCTACCAACAAGGGACCAAGTATTAAATGCCAAGTCTATGAGGGGATGTACATCCCATTCAAACTAACACAGTTAGTCATATCATGCTGTGTTATATTAATTAGGCTCAAATCTGTCATCTTATAGGTGTTCTATTATAAAGTGATGCCTTAATACATTTGTGTGCTTTTAAAAGTAATAATATTATTACTGTTTGGAATTTGCTTTATTGGAAAGAGTTGGGTTTCAGACTCAGGGAAAAGTGGCTGAGGTACATATTTACATACCAAAGTGGACCTAGCCTCCGGGTTCTCCCAGCATTCGTCATTCTCTTCCTGTTACAGGTCTGGCACACCACACTTTCTACCCCGATCTTCCCAACCCATGGGCTAGGCTTCTCCCCAAGTACCACTTTCCTAAATAGGAAATCTGGAAATTTTGGTATTGCTTCCTCTCTCTCTTTTTCTCTCTGAAACTCTTCCTTTCATGTATATTAATCTATAAAATGTTGATTGTATGTATATTTCCAATGCTGACCATTTAATATAGAATAATCAATTGGTGTAATCTTCCATGGCCACTATTTCTCACACTCTTAGCATTCACTAGTTGTCACTAATTTATTATGCAGAGTTGATGCCTCATGGTGTGAACATGATGATTTTTGGGTCATGATTAAACAGTCATAGTGGCAAGATTTTATGGGTATAGTTTCTGAAATTTCTAGGAGACACACTCTTACACAAAAGTCCTGGGTTATCTGGCATCTGGAACCTATAATCTTTCACCCATCTTTTGCAATGTTAGTATTTTGGAGGCCTCTTTTCAAAGATTTGTTTGTGTGCCCACTACCATAGGAGCATTGTTTCCAATGGTTAAAGTGTGAAAGTAATTCAAATGCCTCATGACAGATGAAAAGTGAAGCAGTAATGTGGTTCATTTATACAAAATATTAACATTTCTTTAATGTTAAGCACCTTATATTTTTCATGATGTCATACATTTACCTACAAAGCTATTTACCTAATAGTCAGAAAAAAGATCACATTTAACTTTATATATATATATATATATATATATGAGAGAGAGAGAGAAGAAAGATACACATTCACACATAAAAAGGAAGCTTTTGTCTTTCCCTGCTTCCCCTTAATCTCTCTGGCATTTATCTCTCTGGCAAGCCCATCTAGCCTGTATATATATATATATATATATATATATATATATATATATATATATATGAAATCCAAATACCACTTAATATTAACCTAACATGTCTGTATATATTTAATAATAATTTTGTATATTAAATAGAAATTAACATTTTTAAAAACAGACGTTATTTATAAACTATTAAAACATAACTACAAACCTCAACTGAGTATTACCTGTTTATAAGTTAAAACTTCCATGGTAGACTTCAATATATATTGTATTATTTGGTAGATTAAGTAGATATGAGAAACACTAACTCATTTGTGCAATGCTGAGTTCAAGAGTAATATAGGTAGGGCATTTTGTTAAATCAGAACAAAAGTCATATGAATCAAGATCAATTTCCTTAATTTTGTAATTACAAATTATAAGCAAAGATTGGAAGTTTCCACACTGTAATTCTGATGATGTAAATCAATATTCAAATTCAAACCCAAACTTGTGCAGATGGTTTGATCTTTCATACATTATGGTAGGAACTTAGAAATCTTTACAATTAGCATTCCAAAATCTTCTGTTCAGAAATTATACAGACTTAGCTCTGGCTTATATAATGCATGAAATGAAAATCTTATAGAAAAAAATCACTGTAAGACTAAGTATAAAAAAAGTATGCTTTCCTTATTGTTTTCTTCAGGTAAAACCTCCCACACTATGAACAATAACAATATTTATGTTATAATAA
The DNA here is from genome assembly GCA_907164525.1 of Lophiomys imhausi. Lineage (NCBI taxonomy): Eukaryota > Metazoa > Chordata > Mammalia > Rodentia > Muridae > Lophiomys > Lophiomys imhausi. Next base: position 5,272,159 of record CAJQZJ010031962.1, on the reverse strand, counting down.
GTGACAAATATTTCTCCTCTAGTAATCCTCTTCCCTTTCTCTCATCTCTTCCTTGGACACTCATAGTTGACTATTAAATTGAGGAATCTCTATCTCAATCTATTGTTACTAATGTGGTTTTCAAGTTCATTACATCTGGAGTTCAAAGCCCAGGTGAGCACATTTCTGAGAGATTTTCTTAATCATTTTTTATAGTGTCTTTGATTTTTGAGATTATAATTACATAATTCTCTGTTTTGAATTCTTACCTTTCAATCCCCCTCCAAATAACAATCTTTGCTCTCTTTCAAATTGTTTGAGGTGAGAAGACACGCCCTAGATACGGGCAACACTTTCTGGTAAACCCACATATAAAGACATAGAAGAATGAAGCTTTTGTCTTTTCCCTGCTTACCCTTACTCTCTGGCAAGCCCATCTATTCTGTTGACTGAGGAATTAGAATCAACTTGTTCTGGATTCCAAGTTAGACTGACAACCAACAGCTCTTCATAAACCCTCTAGAGCTCCATCATCAGATTGGGACTGCTGAGACACTCAGCCATCTGGAGTGAACAACTACCATATTCATAGTTTTTCCATTAGAGGACAGCTTTTGCTACATTGTCAGGACAACAGCCTATAGCTGAAAAGATAGCTAAATAAAACAGACACACACACACACACACACACACACACACACACACACCTCTATCATCTAGTTATGAATCTATCATTTATCTATGCATCTATGTATCTATTATCTATCTATCTGTCTATCTATCTATCATCTATTTATCTGTTTGTCTGTCTATGCATCTATCATCTATCCATCTATCTATATATTTATCTATCTATCATCTACCTATCTATCTATCATCTACCTATCATCTATCTCCCCAACTCTGTTTCTCTAGAGAATCCTTATTTTGACATAAGATCACACCACATGTATTGGACTATGATGTGTATCCTGATAAACTATGCTAGTTAGAGTTTCTTTCTGGGACTTAAAAAGGAGTCTAATGTTATTACCAAATTCCTAAAGTCAAAACACAATATCATCATAGAGGAAGTAATAGTCTAGGTTTGTAAAAACACACAGCAGAAGCAGCAGGAGAGGCAGCTAAAATGAAAGATGGTAGAAGTAAAACAATATTAATTCTTGAAAAATGAGAGAGAGGTAAAGTACAATGAAGAGAGAAAAGAGGAAGTTGGACAAGGGATAGGAGGGAGGAATGGAGGGAGAGAAGGGGAGAGAGAGAGAGAAAGAGAGAGAGATAAAGATGAAAACAGAAAATAAAAGAGTAATACATTTGCTTCTTCATGAATTCAAAATTTATGTATTGAAGAAATTACCATAATCATGGTCTGAGATCTAATGAGATATAGCCACACCTCTCCAATGAATCTCTTGCCAGAATTTAGGTAAGTTGCTTTACCATCCTTTTTGGAGCTGCAGGAGCCTCATGTGAAAAAGGAGAGATACAGTAAAATTTTAATTCAGTTTTCAGTTATGAGAAGATCAATGAGATTTATGATTTTATATACCTATTTTGTTTAGAATTATGAATATAAATGCCACATTTTAAACAAATAATTGAAATGTCCTTTCTCCTGCATTTATATTTTTTATTTTGTAGTCTCAATTGACATGGGAACATATGTATGCAGGCACCTCATGTGTAATCTGGTAATTATAACACCTTCATGCAGAATTCAAACTAAATTATACAAAGCAATTTCTTCAATAATTGGAAAAATTCTCATGCATATTTATCACTCTACATTCTCCAGTGATTACTCTTTTAACCTTCCCCAATTTCTTGGAAACAGTGAAATGTGAAGAATAGCAAAAGAAAACAATGTGTACTTCAGAATGTAATGGTGGGGAACAAACTTTCTAATTTCTCCTTACACTTTATTTTCAATCTATTTCTGAAGAAGTGATGAACTGACACATATAATATTACAATATATTTTACACATTGAAATGTTGTCATATTTGGTACTCAACAGTATCAAATTATCAGGAGAATCTACATTTTTAAATACCCCATTGACACATGATTTTCAGAAAGTCTTCCACTGGCAGAAATTGTGTTAGTTTAATGGGACAAAATTAGTGGTTGGAGGAAACTTTTCCTTTGTAATTATTACCAGGTTTATTTTAAGAAACTGTATTGTCTAACATTCTTAATTTCAAACCTGTATAATGAAAGTGATGAAGATTATATGAAAATATTTGAGAAAATGGTCAATGGGATTGCACAGAGAGTTCAGACCCTTATCACCCAGCCTGATTACTGAGTTTAGTCTTAGTGTCTGATATGGTATAATGAAAGAAGGAACTCTAGTAAGTTGTCCTCTGACTTTTACATGTGTGTTATGGCATGTACACAAATTCATCCCAACCCTATAAAATAAATATGTAATCTGGTAATTATAATACCCTCAAGCAGAATCCAAAGCAAATTACACAAAGCAATTTCTGCAATAATTGGATTAATCCTAGAATATCATAGTATAACATTAATAAAAAGACAAAAATGAAACATAATATTAGGTTACTCAATTCTTTTTTTAAGTGGCCATCTGCTTGAGAAATCAAAATGATATAAATATACATACACAGACAGACATAATGAAAAATAGACAAATATAATTTATGTTTTGAGTTTAAATAAATTATTAATAGTTTTATGTGATAATGTGTTATTAACTATTACATTTATTCAGCAAAGCAACTGAAACCCTTTCACATCAAAACTGCCTGTCTGGTCAGAATAATTTTTTGCTACTTCATATCTAAAACTTACAACTCAGCTAAGCAAAACTACTGAGTTCTGCATATAAAGAGAATCTGCTTCAACTCATATTGGGTTTTCAGGACTTCAGTATACAAGTCTTTGTTTAACTCATCTCCCACTATCTACCAAACATGTTTAGTAATGTATTTCTTTCTGTTATTCACAAATTTCTGTACTTAATCTTGTCATTTCATATAAAAGATAACAATATTCTTTATGTGAATATTTGGGAGATTTTCGAAGACATGATACTTTTCACAAGCCTCAAGGATTCTAATTACTCCATTTGTGATTATAGACAAAAATTGCACCTTCACTTTTCTGTTACATGTTTTCTGTCTATTTGGCTAATACCAAATAGAAGAGATGAAAGAGTAGCTTGTTATTTACAGGTGAGAGCAATTATGCGTGACAACAGTCCATCTCGAGTACTCTTTCTGCTTACCAAGACATAGATACAGCTAATTTAGATGCACTCTGAATATACTCCCTGACATTGAAAATACTACCCAATGAACCTCCTCTCAAGACATCAGAGAGGACACCATAGCTATTGCCCTCACAGTTAAGATAATTGGTGATTCCATTTTGATTTGGAGGTTTTAGTCATAAATATTGATTGAAATTGCAGAATATTATCAGTAGAACACACTATTTAATTTTTATAACTTCACATTGTTGATGGAGCAAAAAGATTACATATATAGCAATGACTAACTTAGCTAGAATCAAAGCTTTCTAAAATTAGAACAAAACATGCTGAAGGCTGTTTTATGTTATAAAAATTTGTCAATATCATCTAACAGTGTGTCTTTTAAATACTACTAATTCGTTTGTCATTATTAACTCAAGATCAACACTGTTGGTCTTCACTGTGCAGCAAAGAAAGGATGCAGTAAACAAATACCTTTGGTTTCACTACCTGATTGAAATATTATATGTGGAAATTACTAGCTTAGCCATGTTTTGGAATTACTGTTCAGGTAGTTACAAATAATATAAAAAACACTTCACTAGAAATAAAATAAAAATGGCATGTACAGTGCTAACTTTCTACCATGCAGTTATTTGAGAATTAGTTTAAATTGTTTAGTGATTGAATATATTACTTGACTAATAGATAAATTCCTAATTGCCTTATAAAAGCCATGGAGGTCAGCATGCAGAACACTCTTTGCTTGCTAAGTGATTTATGCGTCTTGTTTCATAGGTGAATTACTTGCAAAAATATAAGCTGATTTTAAAACTATCTCATAACAATATTTACAAAATTTAAAATATGAAAGATACCTGTTAGTTTTTCTTTTGGTAGCTTTCAGAGTAGCTTCTGTCACAAAAGACACTAGAACATAGGATTGAAGGCTCCAGATAGGCACCAGTTTGACATCTCCATGTTTAATGAGTTCTGTGGGTATTGTCCTTCACAATGGAACCTTGCTCTCAGTTTGAAGAGAGTAACCCATTGTATTAGCAACAACTTGAGTTATTAGGAGATTTTCATGTGATGCCCCTTGGCCGACAACTCAATTGAATGCAATCCAATTCTACTACTGGATGGCTTTGGTAGGAAAAGAAAGCAAGTTGAGACTCAGTAACCCCCATTATTAGGAGACCTCATTAGGATTGTCTTCATATATTTTAGGAAGTTTCTATTGTACTGAATTTCTATATGATCACTCAAATGACCTTCAATTCTAGCTTTCTCTCCCTACATTCTCTTCCTATACCCAGTGTCCACTTCCCACTCTCACCTGTTCCTCCTATTCCTAACCTGACCCATCAGGAGTCCACCCATAAAATTTATTCTGTTTCTCCCTCTCATGGAGATCTATCACCAACCCAGCCACACAACCTTTTTTCCTATGCTTTTTTTTCTGTCTACAAGGTATGCTAGAGCAATGGTGGCCCAGAACTTTTGGGAATAATCAACCAATGGGATATCTCCATCAAGTCCCTCCAGCAGAACTCAGGTAATCCAATGGAAAAGAAGGCAGAAATGGTGTAAGAGCCAGAGGAAATGGGACACTAGGGGAGAAAGACCCTCTGAATCTACTAATCATAGCACATAAAAACTCAAGAGACTGAAACAGCAAGCACAGGGCCTACACAGATCTTCAGCAGGTCCCCTGCATTTATATTATGGCTTTTAACTTATTGTTTTTATGGAACTTCTGAGTGTGAGAATGAATAGGCTCTGACTCTTGTGCCTGCACTTAGGACTCATTTCCTTATGTTGGCTTGCCTTGTCCAGCCTCAATGTAATGTTGTTTTTCTTTACCTTATTATATTTTATGATGTCATGTAAGGTTGTTATTTCTTGGAAGTCTTTTTGTTTTTAATGAAAGACCAAATGGGAGTGGATATACAGAGAAGGAGAGGTGGGATTATTTTATTGAGTATTTTTGCATCAAGGTTCATGAGGGATATTGGTCTGAAATTCTCTTTCTTCGATGAGTCTTTGTGTGGCTTAGGAATCAAGGAAACTGCAGCTTCATAGAATGAGTTTGGCAATGTTCCTTCTGTTTCTATTTTGTGGAATAGTTTGTGAGTATTGATATTAGCTCCTCTTTGAAAATCTGGTAGAATTTTGCAATAAAGTCATCGGGTACTGGGATTTTTTTTTTTTTTTTTTTGGTTGGGAGACTTTTGATGACTACTTCTATTTCATTAGGGGTTATAGGACTATTTAGATTGTTAGCCTGATCTTGATTTAACTTTAGTAAGTCATATCTATCAAGTAAAGCATCCATTTCTAATTTTATGGAATATAGGCTTCTCAAGTAAGACATAATGATTCTTTGTGTTTGCTTCATGTCTGCTATTATGTCCCCTTTTTATTTCTGATGTTGTTAATTTGGATACTCTCTCTTCCTTTTAGTTAGTTTGTCTATCTTGTTGATTTTCTCAAAGAAAAGGGAGCTTAGTCTTATGAACTTTCCTCTTAGCACTGCTTTCATTGTGTCCCATAACTTTGTGTATGTTGTGTCTTCATTTTAATTGAATTCTAGAAAGTCTTTAATTTCTTTCTTTATTCCTTCTGTGGCTCAGTGGTCATTGAGACTTGTTCAGTTTCCTTGAGTTTGTGTGTTTTCTGTTGTTGAGAACCAGCTTTAGTCCATGGTGGTCTAAAAAATTTCTTGGAAAAGATACAAGCAATCATTTTAATCTTCTTGTATCTATTGAGGCTTGCTTTGTGAATGAGTTTCTGGTCAATTTTGAAGAAGGTTCTGTGTGGTGCCTAGAAGGTACATTCATTCTTTTGTGTTTGGGTGAAATATTGAGTAGATATCTGTTAGGTCCTTTTGATTCATAACATCTAAGCTAAATTTTTAAATATATAGGATTACAGTTGATAATTGTTTGGCATTATTTTTATTGCAGTAGTTAGTACATTCTGGCATTCTTGGTATCTTTGTAATAACACTGTGTTTGCATTCTTCTGAGGTCATTACTTAAACTAATATAGAAACTATTTAAAAGAACAACACATGTCACATGGTAAAGACTTCAACATGTCAGAGCTGAGTTCTGATCGGGATCTGTGAGAGTATAAAATAGGAGCACCACACTGAGTTGTCATTTGAATGTTCACCTGGGGATATATCTACTCTTACCTTTACAAATGTTTTTGGTAGGATGTCTCCTTCTGGTTAGTGTCCCTGAAGCTCTAAAATCCATATTTGCATGCAGCAGATGCAACATATGCCACCTGACTTCTTCTCTACTTCCTGAACAGTGATAAAGGATTCTGCTGTGTGGGGTTCTTTTATCATGTTAGGCTAGCAATAAATGTTGTCATCGTTAAGATAGAAAACTTTGAAACAATGTAATCACAAGACTTCCCTTTTATAGTGATAACAGATATTGTATAATATGAAAAATTGTATAATATACTCCATCATAGAATTCTATTAGTTTCTTGTCATTCACCAATCTTGATTAACATCCATTTATTAGATTCCCTTTATAAACTTACACAAGATACACTCCTGACAATTTTCCCCACATATTAAATTATCTCATATAAAAGGGAGCATATTCCTAAAGATATAATTTCCTTGTTGTTTTAAGTATCAAACTTTAACATCTATCAACAAATTGTTCTTGGAATGATTTGGTATGTGAGTTTCAAAGAATATGATGAAAATCTATGGAATATTAGCATGATACAAAATAAATAGCCTAAAGCTTATTATAAATGAAATATTGAAATTTTATCAGTGAATTAAGAGACACAACTCCATTTTGCATGCTCTGTTGTAAAACGTTATGCTAATTATTATATGCAAAACCAAAATATTTTTAAAAATCTATCAAATACTATGATTTAAGTTATTAAATAAAATTTATTGAAAATTCTATTCCAATATAGTTTAGAAGAAATTATATAGTTAGTTTAAAAGTTTTAAATTAATATAATAATTGTAATTTTCCAAATGACTGTGCAGAATGATTGTACATAAATTCTGAGGAACATCATATCACTTCTAGTATACAATGAGACATTTGCCTTCTACTTCTAACTAGCATATAAAACAATGTTGTTTCTAGCATGAAACAATAGGAGTTCCATATGGCTATCTTTTCACTCACTCTCTCACTTGATATTCTTATTACAAATTAAGAAGTTACCCAAAAGTTCATCCTGAATAAGCTAACCTAGTCTCAGAAAGATGCACATGTCATCTACTTACTTATAATTGGATTGTAGCCATATACTACAGGATAATCAACAGCAAAAGGCACGGGAACCTAGAATGTGTTCCCTGTTAGTGGGAAAATTTGCCTTAGCAGTGCTGCCACATCGGCCCCCAGTGCAAGAGGAAGGTCTTAGCCCTCATATGACTGCTAAACTGAGAGGGGGGATGATATGTAGGGACACCCCACTCCAGAGGTGTGGGATGGGTGGAAGAGGGAGGAGGAGGTGGGAGGGTGGAACTAGGAGGGATGGAAAGAGGGCACTGTGATGGAGATGTAAATTGAAGTAATAAATAAACATTAAAAAAAGGACTTGTGATCTGGAAATGTTGATTGTTTTCATTGGAGACCAGCAGATATTATTCCAAGGTACATTGTAATACACATTTTTTTTCTTCTACATTTGAGTTTTGTATTTTTTTCTTTCATTTGTTGTTGTTGTTAGTTTTTGTTGGTTTGTGTGTTTGTTGGTCTGTTTTTTACTTTTCCCTCCCCAGCAATGAGACACTTTTCACTGGTGGTACTGCCTTGTAGGCCCCCAGTGTATGAAGAGGCTCTTGGCCCTCATATGATGTCTGAACTTGGGTGAGGGACTGTTATGTGGGGTCACTCCACTCCAGAAGAGCAAGATGGAAGGGTTATGGGGTAGAGGATGAGAGGGTGGGGCTTGGAAGGAGGGAAAGAGGACAATATGATGGAGATGTAACCTGAAGCAACCAATAAATAAATTTATTAAATAAGAAAAAAGCAGGTAACAGGTTTACAACACTGTAAATAAATTAAAGATTGCAGCTGTTCAACCTGGTTTTATAAACCACCAAGAGTTGAAAAGACTTAGAGCCAAGGTAAAAATACATGAAATGCATGGGGTTAGCCCATACCTTTAACTTCAGCAGAGACAGGAGTAGCACTATAGAGTTAGTTGTCTTATAAATTCTAGAGTTACAAGGAACAGGGTGGTGATGTTAATCACCATCATTAATCCCATCAATAATCCCATCATTCAAGAAGAGTACACCCTTAATCCCAACACACTAGAGACAGAAACAGGCAGATCTCAGAGCTCAAGGTCAGCCTGATACAAAACATACTCTAAATAGAGAAAAACTTTGATCCAGGAGTGGTGGAACACATCTTTAATCCCTTCAGATGGGAACCACAGGTCTTTGATCCTAATAATTAGAATGCAGAGACAGACACATAGGATTTGGAAGGACCTAAGTTTAAAAGCTACTTACAAAAAGCCTACTCAATACAAACAAATTGTCCTTTGAGATCTCAAAATATATACACTAAAGGTTTGTTTAGCTCCAAAATAACAAAATAATTTCTTCTTTAATCCAGATTGAAAGATAATACTTTATATATTGTCAAAAAAACAAATTTGCTCCAGGAAAAATATTACCTGACCCCCTCCCCCCAAAAAAAGGTAATTGCCCCAGAGTTAGGATTAGGGCAGGGCTCTGTTCTTATCTTTCCAGGATAAAGCATCCATTCTAGGAATCCAGGGACAACTGGACAAGGGAAACCTCAGCAGAAAACAGATCAGACACCGAAGAAGACGAGCGGCCCAGATGATCCAGCCCTGCAGACTCTCTCAATAGCTGTTTCCTCAAAAGTCTACAACCACAACTCAAAATCACTAAGATCGTTCAGCTCCACAGACTGCTCCAGCCAGAACTTCAGTAAAGGCCTGAAGATCAGCTTCTGTCTACAAACTTCTTAGGACATCTAAATAGCTGAGCACAAAAGGACTGAACATCATTTTCTCTAGATTTGTATTAGCTTTAAATTATTAATGTCAGTCTTATGGTATACTGTTTTGTGTAATAGAACAGACTTTCTCTATTAAAACTAATAATGCAGTAGATGGTTTTCTTTTAATGACCGTAAAGGATAAATGTGTCTCTGTGACAATAGAACTTTGCTCATAGCCAAAGACTTAGATATTAGTAAAGAAAAGATTGTTTATTAATGTCCAACTATCACCTGCATACTCCAAGAATCTAGAAGAGTTTTTAGCTAGTAGCCAGGTATTAATACATTATTAAGTTTCTATTTAAACAATGATAAGGTACAACTGTTTAGCTAAATAAAACATAGTTTCTATTAGATAAATTTAAAAAAACAATCGATTTATAATATACACCTTTCGATTGATTAGTTTGCAGACTTATTCAGTAGCATTGCATTTAATTAAAGCTCTACTTAGTGTTGATGGATAAAGTTCAGTTGATTAACATTAACTTCCTTTTATAATACTACTAGCCACCTACAAACAACATCTAAATAAAAACAATTTGATTTCACTTGAAAAAACATGCACAACAACAAATATGCACACTTAGTTTAATATCTATTTAAACATTGTGACTGACTTCTAAAAAGATTATACTCATTAAGTATAAGTATTTATGACTGAAGTTACAGATCATTTATAATTACAATTAAAAAGGACAGATAGACTAATGAACTTTTATCCATAATAATTCTTGAGGAATTTTATAACATATATATTATGTATTTCAATGTTTATTTGAGCATACTATAAATTAACAACTTAGAAAAAGTTGATTCATGTACCCTCCGCTCAGCTTTCCAAAAAGAAAATATGTAACTTAAATATAAATTTAAAATTATGAAATTACTATTTGCAGTTTTACACATTAGCTATATAGCTAATATTTTTTATTTTACCCTACAAATGCTACCTTTTTAACATTTAATTATTGTGTCTGGTAGAAAGGAGCACACTTGCCATGCTGCACATATGGAAGTTCAGTTTTCTGTGCTTGAAGTCAGAGGCTTAGCCAGGGCTATCATCTCCTCACAGCCTCTGAGTCTTTTCCAAGCTTGTTGCTAAATTCTTCTCTCCTCTGATTGAAACCAACAGTACCCCAGAGATTTTCAACTTGCAGACACTGGTGTCAACTCTGAGAAGCCATCCTGAGTCCTCAACATGTGAAGACGGCTATGAAGATATGCTTCTCTCTGGGTGCTGATGTATAAGGCAGCACCTCTCCAGATTCACCTTTTCTCATATAGCATATCTGACTAGATGGAATTGATTTTCAGTCAAGCACTTACTGATATTTCACCATACTCCCACTCTCAAGGGAAGGTGAGTTTTAAAGGGTACAGACATCATGTCATGTGAATCCTGGGAGACAGCTTAAAATGCTCCCTGATTTTACCACAAAGGAGAACATCTCCTAAAGGCAAATAAAAGAGGTGAGGAAAATGAAAATAAACAGTAAATCAGATGATCATTCTTTCTCCAGATGAAGCTAAATCTGAATAAGAAATAAAAGTGTGAGGCTGGGAGATTGATAAGCATGCAAGAACTCTTGCCTCCAAGAATGACAACCTGAGGCTTAAAAATATAGTATATATTTTAATTGAAATATAATTATATCATTTGTCCTCTTCATTTATCTCTCACACTCATTCCATGTAATGTTCTCCCTATGTCACCTACCAAATTCATATAAACAAGCTGAAAAAAAAGCAAAACAAAACAAACAAAAGGACATGATCATCTCATTAGATGCTGAAAAAGTATTTGACAAAAATTCAACACATCTTCATGTTAAAAGTCTTGGAGAGATGAGGCATGCAAGATCCATAACTACACTTAATAAAGACATTATATACCAAGCTGGTAGCCAACATCAAATTAAATGGAGAGAAACTTAAAGCATTTGTACTAAAATCAGGGACAAGGCAAGGCTGCAAAATCTGTCTGTATCTCTTCAATTTAGTACTTGAAGTTCTAGGTAGAGAGACAAGACAACTAAAGGGGATCAGGGACATACACATTGGAAAGGAAGGAGTCAAAATATTCTTTTTTGCAGATGATATGATAGTATACACAAATGAGCCCCAAAATTCCACCAGAGAACTCTTACAACTGACAAACACTTTTAGCAATATAGCTGTATACAAGGTTAATTATAATATATCAGTAGCCCCTCTTTACACTTTTTCTTTAATTGTTAATATTAATTGTATGGATAAAAGACAAATATAACATACAACTTTCTCAGTCTGTTTAATGTTGATTGGGTGTATCTGATTTCATGAATAATCATTTGAAAAAGGAAAATAAATAAGTTTTTCATGCCCAGAAGAGATGAAATCTAACTTTTTTAGCAGCTGTCATTGTTCCGTAATTCTTTTTTTAAGACTGTGGTCTCATGAGATCACTCCCTCTTATTATCACATGTTCATGGGTGTTGCTATTGTTCAGGGCCTATTTAGGTATTCATGTTGTTGAGGTATCATGGCTGTATTCTTCCTATCATTTCAGGAAATCACACTTTCGGGTCCTCTGGATCTTGAAATCTTTTTCCTTGTTCTTCTATGATGTTTCCTGAGATTTAAGTGCAAGTATTGAAAACCTGTGTCTCATTACCAGGAATCTAATGATGGAAGGTAGAACAGACTCTCCCAAATTCTCCTCTAATCTCACTTTTATGCTATAGCACATCCATGAAACACTAAATTCCCATGCACACAAATGCACATACTAAATAAATAATACTATAAAAATCAAATTTTAATGATTATGTATGGTAGAAAGTCACTAATACCATATCATACAGGTTTTAAATACATATTTCAAGTAATTTAAGTATTTGAATACATGATAGGTACATAGGATATAAATCATGTAGAAACAGAAATTACATATAATACTGTCACCAGAAAGCAGCAATAGCTAAAGTGAGAATTTTTAAATTGTGAGTGTATACCATGAAGGTTCTTTCCCTGAGTAATGGAAGTTTTCTGAAACATACAAAATATTTATTTAGAAGGAGAAAAATAAACACAAAATACAATCACACCTGTTCACACTAACAGTCATTATTTCGGAGACATAGCATACAAATAAGTAGCTGTTTAAGTAGTAAAGTTCACTAGCAGTTTATGAGAAGAAGGAAATTCAACATAAGAACTGTAATAAACTTCAGAGAAATATTATAATTTATCCAAAAATTATAATTTAGTGTTTAACAATGTTCCAGAGTAAAGCAGTACCTATAAGCTTAAAAGTAGAAATTTAAGATTTAGGCTGGGTAGAAGAATCAATAGGTAAAGTGCTTGCTGTTCAAATAAGAATATTCAAGCTTAGATCTCCACCAGGGATATAAAAGCAAAAACTTGGCTGACCATGTCTGTCAGGACAGCATTGAAGGGTGATTGAAAGGTGAATGCTAGAAAATAACTGGCCAATTGGCCAGCCAGCAAAGTTGAATTTACAGTTTCACACTCAGTGATAGACCCTTACAACATAAGATGAAAAATAATGGAGTTTTCTCTATCATTTGACAAATATAAAAGAGGACAGGAACATATAGAGAATATAAAGATTAATTTAGCACATATAGACATGGTGGGATGAAAGGATCCAGAATAGAAAAACCCACAAAGTGTCATCATAATTCTGTGGTGTGATGAAAATAAGATATAATTAGATGATATTGATATTTACACAAATGTGTAAATGTACTAAAATCACATTTGATTGCATACTTGAAGACATGTATGATATATGGATTCTATTTTGATATGTTGCTATCATTTAATTTTGTATTGGCGAGATCCCTTAGTACTAGAATCCACAACAATATGCTCAGTTTCAATACTCATTGGTCCTCTGGTAGAGTGCACTATGATCCTGTGGCAGTTCCACCCATAGCATTGTTCCTGTCCATCAATTGGATTGCTAGCATACAGATTTTGCATAGTATCACTGAAGGCGAAGTTCTGTGAGGATAATATAGACAACTGTGCATTACTATCTTTAGAAGGTACTTGCTAAATAAGTTCCAAAATTGTACATTCTATCATATATCTGGATTTACCTAGAGTAGGGATTTGACTAGATCTTGTCATTATAAAATGCATTTGAGAGCAGCTGTGCGTGAACTCTTGTTATTTTTTAATAATAAAACTTTCAGTTGGAGCCTCCAACATAAATCTTAAACATTCTTGTAGTTTTCTCTGCTTTTTAGCCAGTTGTGTGCCCCTTTCTCTCTGTTCACTACAAGGTATTGAATTCATATTAGGGTTTTGATGAAATATGTGCAGATTTTGAGGAAACACGGTAGCAGTTTTGTTATGATCAGAGAAAAAATGACATATAAAAATTGAGATGACTAAAATGAATGTAGTAGTGAGTATGGTACTACTTAGTTCCAGAGGTCATAGCACCTCTGTCAACCCTTTATGCATGCTGGTCTTCTCCTTGCATTCCTCATGCATCTATCTAGATCAGCATTGCACTCCATTCCTCCAGTTTCCCTATCAAGCCTCTTTGCCTTTCACTCCTGAATTAAGCTGTCGTCATGTATAAAGGTGCTGACTACTGTTTAGGGGTCTGATATTTTTGCTGGCCTTCTGGTACTCCTGACATATATATTTTGCTCACTATACTTTGGCTATAATACACAAGGGAGTTTGACTTTCTCTTAACTATATGATCAGGGAACTTACTATAGCACAAGGATTCATGTGCAACTGGGAACCATAAGTTTTTACTGAAAGTAGCTGGAAGCTTTATTTCTAGAAACATTCAGCTTTATAAATTACAACTACTTTTTCTATGTCATTTTGACAGTTTCAGCGGCCAGGAGCAAAACAAATCATGGTACTGAAAGTTTACAACATGCCATATGCTTAACCTCTTTAAGAAACACAGTTCAGAACTAGAAAAAACAATGGATTTTCAATAGGAAATGTAAATGAATAAATGACATGGAAGGAGTATTACCTGTATTTCCAGTGATATTTAGCTAACAGCTTTGAAAGCTGTGTGGTTTCAGCTTGTAATGAGAAAATGATAGGAGCAACAATGCTGCCATTGTTAAAAACAATGAGATTTTTAGTGATAAAACTAATATAAAGGAGATTTTTACATTTTCAATGTCTTCATCGGGAAAACAAACAAAACATCCCAATATTAATTGATTTATAGTGATGCATTTACATAAAATTTAAACCCTAAAATTTAAATTCAAAGTTAAATCAAATATGATACATGAAGTTATTATTTTGTGTAAGATATTTATTTCACATCCCAATCATTCCAAGAACTTTCTAAAATGATTTCCCAAATGTGAGCTGAGCAAAGATAATACCAAGAAATATTCCAGTGTGGACATGGATAAGCCCAGTAGACCTCAATCCTCTACAAGAAACTATAACAATGGGAAAAAGCTAGGAGAGGGAGAGGTAGTCTTCTTCAGGGAAGAGTACATAAAGTTTATCTATTAACAAATGTTCAGCTAGGAAAACTTACATGCAAAAACATATGGACTGAATGGGTTATGTTTTGGAACTTATTTGAATAATCATATACACAGATTCATGTAATAATAGTATAGAAAGAAGCAACACATCTGAAGGAAGGCAGAGAGAGCTCTCTGGAAAGTTCTAGAGGAAAGAAAGGGAAAGGAGAAATGTTGTAATTATATTATAATCTTTTAAAAAGTATATTTAAAACCTATCTTGTATTTTAATCAAATTAATCAGATTGTCCCCAAACAAACCACACATCAAGGACTCATGAAAATGCTCTCATTAGCATGCAATTTATAGCATTTGGTTGATTACTCTTTTGAATGCAATTTAACTATAATAAAAAGCTATGTAAAATCTAATCTAAAAAACTGTGAGTTAGAATTTCTGGCTTTTAATGCTTGAGCCCACACTCATAATAAATAATATCATGCTGTTTAATTACTTGGGTGTAAGTTCTAGCTATTTAAAATAGATGCTTCATGACACTAATAATTACAAAGCAGCAAATACATTTTATGATAATTTAATTCAGTCATTTATTTAGCAAACAAAATTAATTTCATATATATATGCTTTATAAACATATAAATGCAATGTAGCTACAGATTTGGTTGAGTCTACGTATACATACCTATGTGGATGTGTATGATTTTAATTTAGGATTACATATATTCTGAACTCCATAGCAAATATTGTTATCACATTTTGATAAAATTTGATTAATCAATTATTTTAAAATATATACAAATATATAAAAATGAATGCAAATATTAATATCTCAACAAGAGGAAAGTATACCCAGCTCAATTTTGCCTCATGAAAACAGTATAAAAGAAATAATTCAATATAGGCATTTTATAAGTATTTACTAACTTCATCGTAAATATTTTATAGTTAAATGCTACTAGAAGCAATACTTTGATTTTTTTGGAGGTTTTTTTTACATTTATTTATTTCTTCAAGTTACAACTCAATCATAATCCCCTCCCTATTCCCCCTCCTTGTCCCACTCTCCTATCCTCTTTCCCCTCACCCTCCTATATGCTTTTTTGTTTTAATTTAAGGTGTGTCTTTTCCCCCAACAGCAACCTCTTTTAGTCCAATAAACAGCTCTTTTTCTTATAACAATAAATACAATACAAAACAATAAGAATAATTAGGCCACAATTGTGACAATTTTAAGGTATAATATGCATTCTCAATGTCCAGTCCATATATATTTGGCAACTGATATGAGTATTCTATTATCTATCCATCTCAGTTGGTTTAAAGTTCTATACCTAACTCAGTTTCCATCCTAACTTGAATTACCAACAAGAAAAAATCCCTTGCTTCAACTGTATGCAGAATACTGTCCAAAAAGGACAAAACTTGGAAGCAGGTAATTTGACAGCCTAGCTCTGTCAAGACAGGGTAGGAAAGTCTTTCATAATTCCTGCTTTTCAGTTAATGCCTGTCATAGATACAGGGCCAAAGGCTGAAGATAGATCCCCTAATGTATTGAGAGAAATTGGGGACTGTCCAGGCAGTCAGTTGTCTGTCTTTTCTCAGTTTTGGAAGCTGCTGGTTCTGCACTTCCTGTATAATCAGATATATTTATCCTTCTCAGGTCTCTGATGGGGTTGAAGACTAGATAGTTATAGTCTCACAGTTAAATTTTAAGTTGTTTAGGAATTAAAAGGATGTTCTAGGTCTAAGAAGATCTTTTCAAGTTGGTAATATTTTGATTTTTTAAAGTCACTTTCCACATTGTTTTATTTGGAATACTGGAAATGCAAGACCTTAACAAATGTAATTTTTCTTTAATATTATGTTCATTAGGCCACATACAGTTCTAATGTGTGTTTGTATTCCTGTTTATTTGCATCCAGAAATTGGCAGTGTCATACACATCTATGTTTTACACACTTTGGAGTCAGAAAAATTCAAGACTGAGAGGGTCTTTGATTTTTCATTGGTAATTTCAGAGAACCACTGAGGCCAGACATTGCATGGCAAGGTTGATATATTTGGGATGAAGTCCTAGGAAGTAATTGCATGAGGTTAAATTTGAAGGTAATGCTTTAGTTGTGGTAGAGAATCAGAATGTTGAAGATAAGAAAGACTTGAGATACTAGTCAAGGATATCTGCATACAGGAAATAGTATATGCTACAGGGAGCACACCTGAGGGACAGAGAGATCTAAGCCATTTGAAAGACACCAGAAACACAGATACACCATTTTTTGTTTGTCCAGCTGAGTTTCAGTCTTGTTTTGACTTAGTCTTTCCTTGCTGTGGTAGGATTTCGCTCTTTTGGAATGGAGAAATATATTAGGTACCATTTTATGTTGGAAGCATGTAATAATCAGTCTTGTGGTTTGTTATGGGATCAAAGTTAAAGGATTATCTTGAGCCTCAGAAGAGACAATGGACTTTTGGACTGTGTTTAGATTGTTAAATACTGAATTTAAGTTGTACTAAATGCATTTTGCATCATTAGATGGTTTTGATCCTGTAAGGTCCAATGAGCGAAATGAGTTAAAATGCCTCCTATATTTGTTTATTTGGCCCCCATATAGAAGTATTTATTTGGGGAAGTTATTAAATCTTCAGAAGACAGAAGCTTGCTGGGGAAAGTATATCAATATAGGTAAGCTTTGAAGGTTTATAGCACCTTCCCACTTCTGCTCTCTCACTCTGGTGTTGCTCTGCTTCCTGTATGTATACATGTGATCTCTCTGGTTCCTGTTCCTCCTGCCATTCCTTCTCCTCCTTTATGGACACCATCCCTCTGGAATTGTATGCTACAATAAAGATTTTCTTCTAAAACAACAACAAAAAAGCAAACAAAAACACATAAAAATTTATTTTTTTACATCTATACATCTATTATTATTGTTGTGAATTTCAGGGCAGGAGGAAACATTCTTTCCATGGGTGATTGTCAGCCAATATCTTGAGTTGTTCCTCTCCTTCTGCAATGTGAGTGCAGTAGATTGAAATCATGTCCTCAGGCTTGTGCCTTTAAAGCCATCAAACTTACCCAATACATTTCTTGTTATTCAGGAAAAATAAAATGCTTACGTGCACTGTTACATTTACTATAAGATAGTAATGTCCTACTCGGTAGCTCTGCTATTGAGTGGGGATATTACCTCACACACACACTGAGGTTAACCAGGGATTTTTTTTTTTTAATGTACTTCATATTGACTTTAAACATTAATTCAAACTTTTTTTTGTTTTCCTAAAACATCAACTCATTTTTTTTTATTTCTTCAAGTTACATTTCAATCACAATCCCCTCCCTACTTCCCAGTCCAGTCCCATCCTCCTACCCTCTTCCGCCTCAGCCCACCCAACCCCTTCCTTTTTTTTTTTTTTAAGTTTAAGGTATATCAACTGAAGATCGATGCTGTAATGTATGGAGAGAAAATGGGAACTGTCCAGGCAGCCACTGGTATGTCGTTTCTTAGATTTGGAAGCTGCAGGCCCTGCACTTACTATATAATCAGATATATTTATCCCTCTCAGGTCTCTGAGGTGGTTGAAGAATAGATAGCTAGAGTCTCATAATTAAATTTTGAGTTGTTTAGGAATCAAGAGGGTGTTCCGGATCTAAGAAGATTTTTTAAAAATTGTGATGCAAGTTAGTAAGAAAGCTGAGTTAGATAATAGAACTTTAAACCCTGGAGATGGTTAGATAGTAGAATGTTAAAGTCAGGTGCCAAATACGTATGGACTGGACTTTGGGAATGCATGCTAAGCCACATAACTCTCATAATTGTGGCCTAATTACCTCTGCTGTTTTGTATTGTATTTATTATTATAAGAGAAAGAGCCATATGTTGGACTGAAAGGGGGAGCTGTTGGGGGGGGGAAGATATACCTTAAACTTAATTCAAACTTTTAAAACTTCATTTATTATTATTAAATATTCTGGAGAGCATTATTTGTTGTTTTGTTGAAATACAAATATTCTGTATCAATTTGTAGCAAGTTGTAAAATTTTATATCATTCTAGCTTAAGGTAATGTTATATTTTAATGTAACAAGATTTAAATATTTACTTTGACAGTATACATTTCTGTATTCTGATGTATAATGGATTACTATATCTTGTAACTAACTTATGTTTCATGAGGTAACAATACTCACCACAAGAGCTTTATACTTGAATAAGATTAGTAATGTGTATTTTTCCCTTTGAAAGCTTGATTATCACTCTTGGATACTATGAGGACTAGCATCTAGGGAGGAAGATTCCAGGTGAGTTCATGCTGGATTCCCCCAATTCCTGGGTCTGAAGCTTGGAGCATCTTCAAGAGTAGAGGCTTAACTTCAAGTTCCATAAGGCAAGCAATGCAACATCAATAGCCTGTATTGTTCTGACAGTCTCTTGGACTCTCTTGACAACTAACTACATTGTAGATTTTTTATGACTGGCTCTATCAGATGGAGAATAGCAGGTGGGAGGATTATAGTAATTGGAATATGCTTTATACTTTATATATTTGTGAAAAGTCAGAGACCAAATTTAATAAAAGTTAAAGAAAATATAAATGATTCAAAAGTTTTGAAAAATACTAAATCATACTGGTAAGAAATACAAGCCATTTTTTTCATTTTTGACATTTCAAATGTAAAATACTGAAGAAACATAGCATCTACTGTCATTAAGTAGATCAATACATGGGTAATAAATGCCAGAGTTTACATTTTTCTGACAGAAAGGTAAATAACTAGAATTTTTCAAATATATTTTGATTAATCTTTTTATGCTTATGGTATTCTTTTATGTTGGAAACTACATGATTGAGGGGACATACCTTTGATTTACATTGAAAAACATACAAAGTAATTTGGATAATTAATATGTCATCGTTCTATAATGTTAAACATTTGTTTCTAAACTAAGTCTCCACAATGTATATCAACATTAACAAAACTATGAAATTAAGAAAAAAAGGTGGAAAGGTCAGTTGCAAAACTGCACAATGTGCTCTTAAGAATGCACAGATAAAAAGAAACACTAAAGATACAGACACACACTTTCCAAACTTCAGAACTGTGGTTATTTTCAGAATGAAAATATATGGCATTATTGAGGGTTTTTACAACACCCAATTGTTTTTTAAAGAAAATACAGTAAAAATGAATATAAAAAGATCCCATATTCAGTTTGTGTAGTTTCAAGAGTGGATATTTAAATGGTAAATGTAGCACTTACACTGAACTAAAATGTTTCAAAATTAGTCATCTACAAATAAATAGTGTAGTTTTATGGATCAAGGTCTTTCTTTAATTTTGTATGACTTGGACTTTGAAATCCTTCTATAAAGGTTTTTCTTTTCATGTAAAGTTTCAGAAACAACAAATCTCTGTGGCAATTAAAACGAGTTGGCTTCTAGCATGCCACATAAGAATAAATTTTCTGATTACAACTAGTAAGATCTGTGAACAGCAACTACATATAAAATTTATTTTTTATTTGCCTTTGGTCCAGTTAAAATGGGCTATATTAAAGTTTAACTATAGCTTCTATGCCATATACATATCATTAAATTTGCAGAAATAATGAAGCCAAACAATCTGATTCCTCTTTAATAATGCATCCCTATATCTGCTCTTAAGGTGAGGTTAGCATTTATTTATTGATCATGATGCATTATCTGCAAAGTGGAAGCTACTAAGCAGTTTTCATCTCCTGTGATATTTCTAAATTATTCAGAAACTAATTTCTGTTTTCTTTTCCTCATTAAAGTTTGTCTCTTTTAAATGTACCAAATTTAATTGACCTATGGCTTTGTTTCTGTATTTCCCAGATTACACAATTTGTATAAAGAAACAGAACAGAATTTGCCAACAGAAGTATCTTCAGTAGTTTTGTGTTCTTCTACATTAGAGTCTTTCCTGTCTGGATCCTGAGGAACAAACATAAATTATAACAAAATCTACTTTTTCACATTTCTTCTATAGCCAGATAAACTTAAATTCCTGCATTTTCTCAGTTTTCACAAACTCCTAAAAGTTGAAAATCATGTTTCTTCCACCATTTTAATTCATTAAAATCAAACTTCCTAAAATCAATAGTTAATTCTTGATATCTTATTTGACTTTTCTGTTGAGGAAAATTGTATTATTTTTCCCCATGTAAATGACATATGGACTTAAATCACAGATTTAAAGTTATGGATTAAGCATACCTTGACATGGAGAAATAGTAGGAATTTGAAAAAGTAGAAATAAGTTTGGATGTTCTGTTTTGTTAATTCTGTATTTCATAGCATATTCCATATAGTTGACTTTTTGCACTGAGTTCTGTTTCTCTTTCAGTAACCTCTCCAATCTATTACTTTTCCATTCAACCTATGTATCAACTTGCTTGTTATTTATTTATTACAATTATTTATAAGTAAATTATTATTTATTTATTATATTTACCAAAACTTATAATATTGAACTTGGTATTAGCTAAGCAATATAACTTTCACAATATAAATTTACATCTCAGTTTTTCAGAGTTTACAAGTAAAAAGAAAGTAATAAACATACATTTATTATGTTGAAGTGAAAATTTATCTACTTTACATCCATGTCATAGTTAAAATGATATTTTATTCACTACAAAATAAAGGTTCCAGAAAAAAAAAACTACATCAAGTATTATCAATTAATTTAATAGACTGGTAATAAAAAAATATGTGAAAAATATTTTTGAATAAATTGAATGACTGGATAATTGGATAACTATGCCTAAGCTAAATAACAATCATTTCAAAATAGATCACATTTTCTCTTAACTTGAAAGAAAGCTAAATAATAATGATTTTTTAAATGACACAAAAGAGAACAACTTTGCCATTTTAGAGTAAGTACAGATTTTTTTTTTTTTGGATGTTATGATTTAAATTATCTTTTTGTTTATTTTCCATCACAATCACAGCCTGCCTCCCTCCTCTCCTCATGGTCTCACCCAATTCCCCTATTACCTACCCACCCCCCACCACCCAACCCTTACCTCTCCCACCCCCCTCACCCTGTCTGGTGCCAACCCACTCTGGCACATCAACTCTCATCAGCAGTAAGAGCCTCCTCTTCCACTGAGGCAAGACAGGGCAGCTGTGTTAGGAAAAGTGATCCAGAGGGAGACAACACAGTCCAAGTCAGAGATAGTCCCAGCTCCAATTGTTAGGGGATCCACTTGAGGGCCAAGCAGCCTATCAGCTTCTTGTGTGCAGTGTGCCTAGGACCAATCCATGCAAGTTCTTTTGTTGGTGGTTCAGTCCCTATGAGCCCCACTATATCCAAATTAATTGGCTATGTGTGTCTTCTTGTGGTGTCCTTGACCCCTCCAGCTCCCTCAAACTTCCCCCTAACTCTTGTACAAGACTCCCTGGGTTTTGCTGAATGTTTGGCGATAGGTCTCTGCATCTGTTTCCATTATCTGCTGGATAAAGCTTCAAGATCTTTGAGCATAGACACAAAGTATAAGTGAAATGGAAATAACAGAGTGTAAACCAGTTTTGCTAAAACACACAAATAAGAACCATAAGTATAGGACAGAGGAGTGTGTCATAGGGTTGGTGAGCATAGCAAGGAGGGAAGCCTCACTCCAAGGATTCTGAAGAATTTATTCAGTCTTAAGGTGGTGGGTTAATAAGAGCTAACAAAAATTGAGCACATATTTAACAAAGACAACTTCTAAAGCATGGGAAACTAGTTTAGCTTAAAAAGCTCCTTAACAGAGGAAAGGAGTAACAGAAGAGGCGACAAACAGTATTTGCAAGAACCATGACATCCTTTGCATTTGTGTCATGAATCTGAGTGATGCTGAAAAATGATTAAACTGTAGACTAATTAATATTCATTAGTCACTATATGTGCATATGACTGGTACAGTAAACGGTTTACATAACTCTCACCCATTGTTATTAAACTAGTTGGCAACACTATGTTCCTATGTGCATGATAAACTATTTTCTGTTTGTTTAGAAAGTAGTTCGGAGAAGTTTTCCTTCCAAATCTTTTTCAGGGTAATACTCTACTGTTCCTTAGTGCAGAATTTTTATAGGCCTCATGTTGACTTTTTCCCTGTTTTCCATCCCTGAACAAAGGAACATCTGTTATGCTGAGCCCTTGCCAACAGCAGGGCATACTGACTGCACTTGACCCCCACTAACTGTCCACATGAACTCTTGTAGGCTCTCCCACATGTGTATAAAACAGAGAGTAGGTTAACACAGCTCCTGCTTTAATTTTTGGAGTCTAACAGAGCTGCATGTTGTGCCTTCCTCTCAAATTGAAGGGCATCTTTTCCTGCTGCACTGGCCTAGTCTCTGAAACACAAGAAAAATAATATATATCTCACTTTAAAAGCTCTGCTGTGTGTTTCTCAGAGTCAAGCTGAAATATTCATTAGAAAAAAAAAAACATATTGGAGGAAGGGAAGGAGGGAGGGAGGAATGAAAGGAGGGAGGGAGGAGACTTTGATTGAGATGCAACTTGCAAAAAAAAATTAATAAAAAGCACATTGTGCAAATGAGAGTTTCTGCATACTATTTGATTAGAACAATCTTTAATTTACTGAAATTGTTTAAGTTTGGAAAAAATGGCTTCAAATGAATAATTTATTGATGACATAAAATCTCTTTGTCTACTTAAACTACATGAAAGCTGTAAAAATTTTCGATAACTAACTATACAAACACAAAGCAATAATCTCTTCATTTTACAAACTAACATTCTTGTGAGCCACTGTTCTTCGCACATCATAATTGTTTATTTGAAGAATTCAATACATAACAAACTTGAAGCATTTCTGAAAGGAAAAGTGATGATGTATTTGAGGGAATACCAATTGCCTGGATTTCTCAAATGATTATGTTTGATGGCCTTAGACTGGAAGCTGCCCTGCTTTCTTGTGTGTGTAGCCTCTGTTTTCTGCAGTGCTAAGTAGAGATAGGAAGATGAGAGCAGTGTATTATAGAGTGGAAATAGAGGAAAGTGAAAAAGGTAATGGTGGTGTGTTTGACTTAAACATTCAGAGAGATTTTACTGTCATTGAAAAACATGCATTTTTAAGCTGAGCCCAGAAAACACTGTAAGAAGTTTATTGTCTTCAATTTCTCACAAAGGACAATGGAAGATTAAAGTGAGCGGGTGATTCTTCAAAGAATATACAACAGCACAGTGTATATACCACTGCAGAAAAGATTGTACATCAAATTCAGGCAGGATACATGAAAATGACTATATTTCAACAGCTCTGTTATGATAATTTAAAAATGAATTGTAGTATTCATAATATGTATTCTGACCAAATAAAGAAATAATTAGAATTAGCATTATCATCATATAAAATAAATGTCTCAATATTATTCGAAACTCAGTGTATATCATACAAATTAAACAGAACTATTATTCCTAGAAAGTGAAATTAATTAATCTTTGCCTAAGAGTAAGCTGAAAGTAAAAATATATTAAAAAAAACAAAACAAAATAAAACACTTCATTACTCTTTAGACATTGTTGATATTGTACATGTTTGAAATATGGGGAAAAAAGAATGCTAATAAATGTAGGATCAAACTTTCAATTTATTTTTAACTTTTGGTAAAGGTTTTAACTTGCAAAATACTGAATAGATATCTTTTGATGAAATGTACCATTTTTGAGACAAAGAATACTTTTTAATCTTACATTTCTTTTTCATATGTATTATGGCTTTCAGTTTTGTGTGTTGATAATATTCCTATGTGCACAAATGTGTGTGTCTTTGTGTCTATATGTGTTTCCTGTGATTTTTCTTCGGTTTTTACTCTTCTGTTCACTAGTTTGTTTGTTTTTTCCTATTCTGGTATGTTTGTTTATATTTTGTTTTGTTTTGTTTTATTTCATTATTATTCTTTAGATGCTAATTTTCCAGTGAGAGTCAGAAAGGGTATGATTCCTATGATTTGGATGAGGATGGTGATATGGAGAATATTGAAAGAGTTGGGGCTGGAGAAATCGCAAACAGGATTATTACATGAAAAATTAGATTTTTCTGTTTTTCTTTTATTGAAAAGGAAATTCTAAAGGCTTGTTCAATAAAAGAAAAACAGAAAAAATATATGTAGCATATTTTTCTTAGAGTTTACAAAGTAGATTGACATAGTTAATCTAAGGATCTACAAAAGAAACACATGAGACATGTTCAGCAACAATTTTCCACCTGTGATTTCCTTTAGTTTGAGTAATACTACCCATAGATGTACAATGATTTAACTATAATACACTCTTGAAATTTTTTTCGTACATTCTAGATGACCAAATCTATAAAGTTGGTTTAGTTCTTAAACACAGTGTGGGTCTGTATCATGTCTAGTACTTTCCATGTCCACTTTTTCTGCACTTGTCTTCTAATTCTGTATTACTATGCTACCAGAGTATTTCAATATGTAGTCACTGCTGTAGTCATAGGTGAGCATGCATCCTTCTCATTATTTTTCTATCTCTGGATCACTGGTCTTTTCAGATCTTCTTTATATTTGTAAAGTGTATATATTCTTTGCACTTGCCAAGTGCATTCTAAAGAAGGTTTGTTCAGACAGTGTCTACCTACTGTTTTCTTTTCTTATTTCTGTCTTTTTCCTTTTTTTTTTTTTTTTTTTTTTTTTTGCTTGAAGAGAAAAAACAGCCCTCTTTTCACCTCTACAGCTACACCAAAGGAATGTGAGTGTAAGTCATATAAATCTTCAATGCCATGATGGCCAGAAGAGGAAATCCAGACCCCATCCCTTGACTATGAATAATCATTAAACTCCAACCCAAATGCTTTTATTTCATTTCTACTCATCCCATACTTATTCCTCTGATATAATATAATTTCATTGACTGCATGAGCTCTATTTTTTCAAAAATAAAAAATTTTGTACAAAAAGGTTTCTACTTCCTACTTTGTCCCCCACTTCTTCTAGAAACCCCTGTTTTCATAAGCACATTGTTCTTAAGGGGATTTCCATGTGACATTGGTTTCAATGCCACTTTCTTGACTTCTATATATTTTCTTGAATTTTATTATTCAGTGACAATTAAATTGATAAAAAAATGCTGCTTCATCATATGTCTTCCTTCAGTTCAGTATGCAACATAGGTAGCTTTATGCTACCTCTCTATTGTTCAAACACTGTAGTTTCTGAAAAGAATATTTTCTTAATTACTCTTAAGTTCATTGTCTACAGAAGTGCCATATGCTAAAGCCCAGTCTTAATATCCTCATCTGTATATTCATGGGTTAAATGCTCTTCTGAATCTATTTCTATGGAAAAATGTGAAAGTGATGATTATTAGAATTATGTTTTATGAAGTTTCTTACAAAGTCCTAGATGAAATAAAGAGTGAATAACTATGAATAATTAAATAAAAAATTCAATGTTGATTTTGTGTTATTGTGATAAAGTGAACGTATTGTTTGCTTCCAATGTCTACATTCTGCCTGCATAACACTTTTTTAGTTATCACATTCTCCTAAAATGTTCTTTCTTACCATTAATTTGCCACTTTGGTCCCAAAGGGAAGGTTTTTCTAAAGTTTTTCTATGGCCAGTCCAACCAAAACATTTCATGTTAATTCAGAAAATATGATCTATAAGATTTTCTCTTCATTAGAGTAGCAAGTTCATATTTTAAAAAAATAACCCAAGGGAGTAATAGCATAAATATTTAAAGGTAACCTACAGACAAATTTAGGGTGTCTGTAGCCTTCTGCACACAGACGTAGAAAGGCTGTAGCAATGGCTTCTCTCCATCTCTTCTCTTCTCTCTATTGGGCACCATAGAGGTTATGTGCATGAGCTAGATGTGGTTTCTCATTGAGCAGCATTATAAAACACTAAATGACTTTGTTGTCCTCTTCAAACTTTCAAATCAATAGCGATAAACATTCCTCCCGGATGTCTAGACTGCAGTTTCAATTCTGGATACCAAAAACCTCTTGTACTTTCTTATCCAGTACTTCCTGTTCCCTGCTCTGGCTCGTTATAGACAGAAGACTTTGACAAGCTGTCCAACCACAAGAAGGAACCTGGCAACACTACAGCCGCATCCATCTCAATTTTGGTTTGGTGCCTGTCTGGGTTTTAGAGTCATCTATACTTACAGGCCAGATAATCCTGGAACCTCTAAGGGATGTGGGCAGCTGGTTGTTTTTTCACATTTTAGTGGTTGTTGTGGGCAAACATTACTGAAGGAATATTTCTCAACTAAGCTTTTGTTAACAATACTTTGATGGGCACTGGAAGACTTTGAAATGAATCTTTTAACTGTTCAAGGTCACATAAATCTAGAAATATGCATGACTATAAACACAAAGTTTAGAGGGGTATATCAAACTTAATAGAAAATGATATTACAACAGGAAACTGTTTAACATGAGATGAACTCCAACTTAAGAATATTGAAAGCTCACAAACAGATTTGCATTCAGTTCTTTTGAGCTGTGTCCTATTTCACACTAACCAAACACACACACACATACACACCACACACAATGTCAGCATATATATGTATATGTATATGTAACCAAAACCCATCCTGACTCTACATTTTGATTGGTTGTGGTTTTCTGTAGTGGTCTCTGTTACCAAGAGAAGATTCTTTATTGAACGGTGACAATTACACTTGTCTGTGGGCATAGAGACAAATGCTTGTAGATTGCTAGTGATTGTGCTGGTTTAATAAATTAATGGTTGTAGAATCTTCCACAAATATCCATGATTTCACTAGCACTGATAAGTTAATGAAATTAATTAATCCAGTACCAGGCACTGTCTCTCGGTGAGTGAGTCTTAAGTTCAGTGCCAAATGTTCAGCCATGAAAACACCCATACAAGCAACATTATTGCACTTAGGAATATATAGATTGAATTTAGGAATATATATGTATATACAAATACATGTAAATATTCAATAACAATTAATGAAACAATCAGTCTGAATTTGAAGGAGAGTGGGGTTGGGATCAAGTAGCTACATGGAGTTTGGAGTGAGGAAAGGGATATGCAAAATTTTGTAATTAATTTACAATCTCAAACATAAACAGAAATAAAATAATTAAGTCAAAAAACTTGCAATATATATTTAAAAACAGTGATTTAAACACATTCATATGTATCATTAATACTAGTGTTAGCAAAATTAACATAGCTTCTACAATATTAATTTAAATATGTTGCTGAAACCATTTGTATGAATAAGACTCTTTTCTTATCTTAAACACCATGTCTACTCCATATTTACAGCATCATCTACAGTTGTAGATACACTATTTTTTACACTGACACCACTAATGGCAAGAGTCACCATTAAGTCCATACTTATATCATAAAATGTTCTCAGCAAAATTAAAAAAATTTTCTTTGAGTGTTGGGGTAGTGTTAAGCATTCTAAATGTTAGTTGGTCCTGTTTTCTGTCTGTTACTTACATTGACTCTGATTGGTTAAATAAACGCTGAGGCCTGAGATTGGGCAAAGACAGAAAAAGGTAGGACTTCCTGAGATTAGAACAGGAAGCCTGTGCTTTAGACAGAGGACTAAAGCATTCCAGCCAGGAGAAGCAAGAAAAAGGAGGCACACACCATGGGTTAGAAAAAGGAACCTCATTCTACATGGCCAGGAGCATTGGCATATCATGGAGAATGGCAGTCCAAGGGGACATATGTATATATGGGGTCATATTTGGATAATAGAATTAAGAGCTAGTTTAGGTGGGCCAAGATTGCTTAATTCAGGCCAAGGCTTGTTAAAATCCATGCAGACTCTGTGTGCTCATTTATAATGGCTTCTTAAAGATTAACAGCCCCCAAACCAATTAATGATAATATGAATACCAGTTAAACAATTTAATTAATTTTTACATTTGAGTTTACCAGATTTTTTTTTTCAGATTCATTCCTAGTCTGATATCTCTTCATTCCTACCCTGGTTTCCAGTGCTGAACGTATTCTTTTTCTGAGGAACTTTTCATGGTTTGTGCTCTAACTTCTCTAAAAAACCTGATTTTGAGACTTTCAATCATTTTAATTCTATGTTCTTGTGTTTTCTTGAGTACCCTCATTTATTACCTCTTAGAAGTGTTTCCTGACATTCTCTGGCATTCAGTATGTACCAATGTCATAAAACAAATACACAAACAAACAAAAACATCATGATTTCACCTCCTAAGTCAGCTTTAAGTGCATTTTAGTTACTTCTCTGTACCTCATTATTTCTTCTCCTTCATATCCATTGAAATCATACAGGAAACATTTTAATTTCATTCCCTCTTTGAATATTGTTCTATATATTCATTACAAAAATACCTTGAAGATAGATACAAATTTGACCCAAAAAGAAGTCAAATGATATCAATAGCAAGATCTTCACTATCAAAGTTAGTCATAAATGACCAAGTTGGTGCCTGATTGCCCATTTATAATTAAACTATTTAGTTAAAGAATGCACTGTCTAGCTTAAAAGTCATTTAATATGCCTTCAGCATTTTTCTCATAAATTAGCACTCAAAGTAATGATTTCAGAAATTTAATATTTTCTCTACTTTATAAAGTTTTCAGGAAGATTAAGTAACTTCTCCAAAAATATTACAAAATGACTAAATGTGAAGTCAAGATATAGAAAGAAAAATTCTCTTTAGCATTGTATCATCTTGATATGTAAAATTATTTATTTCTCTATTGGGAATGCATTGTGAGTATTTCACAAAAATTCTAAGAATCACATTCAAATATTAACAAAAATATTAAAAATAAACTTTAACTGGCACCTGTAGAGATGACTCAGAATTTATGAAAAGTGGCTCTTCTTGCAGAGGATCAATTCCCAGGATCCAATCAGCAATTCACAATTTTTTAACTGCAGTCCTAGGGAAGCCCATTCCTTTTTCTGGCTCCTAAAGGCAATACACCAAATGGTACCAAGACATACATACAGGCAAACCACCCATACAAATAAACATACATAACATTATTTTTTTTTAATTCAACTCCATGTGCTTTTAAAATTATCATTAAAATCATGGGAATAAACATATAAGGTTCTTGCTAAATCTTTCTGTCTGTAATGTTTAGAAACAGCCAACTAATAATACATCGAAATTTAGATCTGGAAATTACTTTCATAGATTATTTCCTGTT
The DNA here is from genome assembly GCA_907164525.1 of Lophiomys imhausi. Taxonomy (NCBI): domain Eukaryota; kingdom Metazoa; phylum Chordata; class Mammalia; order Rodentia; family Muridae; genus Lophiomys; species Lophiomys imhausi. The sequence continues at coordinate 5,242,215 of CAJQZJ010031962.1, read as the reverse complement.
ATCTTCTATCGAAATATGATGCTGTTGCCCTTATTCAATTCCTGTAACAACAATAAATGAGAAAGGAGACCGTATAGTTGAGAGAGAGCAAGGATTGTTATACTGCAGGATTTAAAGATAGGAAAAGAAAACAGGAAATGACATAATTACATTATAATCTCAAAAAAAATAATAATAGGTCTTTAAAATATAATGGGGGTAATCTATAAGAGATAATTGAAATGGACATATAGAAATATTAATTTCCAATGATCTAGAATAATCTGACATGAGTATGGAACCTGAATGTTGTTTTATATGCTATTATGAACATAGTATATTGTGTTTCTCACATACTTCAGAGTTTCTTAAAAGATCATCTCTAATAACAGGACCTTGGTTTATCCTTTTTATTCTTCTTCTTATCACTATTACTATTATTATTATTACTATTATTATGATTATTATTATTATATTTTTTCAAGCCAGGGTTTCTCTCTGCAGCCCTGTATGTCTTGAAACTCACTCTGTAGAACTGGCTGGCCTTGAACTTAAAGATCTACCAGCCTCTGCCTCCCAGGTCCTGGGATTAATATGTGACACCATCACCCCAGATGCTATGCCCAGAGTTTAAAGGACCAATCACTGTCAACAGATTACCTGTGATGAGACCCTTAAGACATTAGATGAGGTCTCAGATTTCACCGCTCCCTTTATACACACACTCTGTTTCACAGAAACATTTTAGCCTAATGCACAGCAACTATACATTTGTATTGATTAAAAAAACAAACAAAAAAGCAAAATAACAAACAACAACAGTAAAAAAAACTGTTCTCTGAAAAGCTGGCAGATGTTATCAGTAAATTATCAGACATTGTTGAAGACAAAGCTTGGCAAGAGAGGACACAGAGTAAAATAAGAGAAGTATTAACCTATGGAGATACATCTTACAACATTACAAAGTGAAAGAATTAAATGCAGAGGACAGGGAAAGCTATAGGGATCAACTTCTAAGTGCTCAATTAGCTTATCCAACTGTCCAGCTAAGACTATTTTATTTTGATAGCTTTAAAAGTGCTGAAGTACAGACACTTTAAGCTATTTTAGATGTGTCTGTCTGACTCTTAAACTTATCATGATGTTAAGTCAGTAAACTTTTTTTAGGAACACTTAGGCAACCAAGTTACTGTGAGCAATGGGTGTAGTACCTAGAATTATACTAAGATAACCGTGATGAAAAAGGTTTTCTAATCACCATTTGAAACAGAACATTATGAAAGGTTCATAGTGCTTCAAAGAGGTGCTTCATATCAGTTCTTTGTACTTCAAAGGAGTGTATTCCACATTAGTATATCGGAGAAAAAAAAACAGTATCCAAAGAATATATATTCTACTTTCATTAAAACTATCGAAATGTGATTTCTGTTCCTTGGACTCAAAGCTTAAGCATATAGACTTGTGATTATTGCCATGACTTCTTCATTGAACAGAAATGACTAGAAAGCTGGTTCAGGCTACTAAGGACAATTGGCTTTGACTGATTTTCAAATTGAGTAACTTCAGTTTCATAGTAAACAGAAGCAGGTAGTATTCATAAAATTGAATCCTTGATTTAAAATTTTGTTCACAATGCCTGAATGTCAAAAAAATATTGTTGACAGGAATATTACTGTAAGATACAATTTATGAAGCCGGGTGTTGGTGGCGCACGCCTTTAATCCCAGCACTTGGGAGGCAGAGGTAGGCGGATTTCTGTGAGTTCGAGGCCAGCCTGGTCTACAAGTGAGTCTAGGACAGCCAAAGCTGTTATACAGAGAAACCCTGTCTCGAAAAACCAAAAAAAAAAAAAAAAAAGATACAATTTATGTAACTTGAGGAAAGAAAAAGAAACATAAGATTGTATTGGATTACATCGGTATTGATCTTTGTATATTGATACAAAATTAAGATTATAGTTGGCAAAAATGGTATTGACCCTTGTATATGGAAGTAATATTAAGATTATATTGGGCTACATAGGCATTGATCTTTGTATATTGATACATAATTAAGAGTATATTTAACCACAATTAAATAGATCTTTGTATATTGATACAAATTTAAAGGTAACGCTTCCTAATGGTATCATACCTAGAGATACTTAAAAATAAAATGTGAAGCTCTGGCCTCTTGATACCAACCGTCTAAAATTGTCTAGGATAGTTAAGTAAAACAAACTCCTAGTCATGCATGCATGTCACCTTGTTAGCTACTAAGACAGTCTATCACAGATATTCTCTAAACTACTCAGTAATCAAGTTTTTAAGAGACAAGCAACATTTGCTTATCTAAATACAAGAGATGGATAGGGCATCTTCAAAAACCCCAAGAGATCTGCAGAATATGGCATTCAAAGATGATATCTTAAATTAAGATTCTCTTTTTTTTTGATATCGAGACATATCAGCTCCTGACAGCACCCCCTATTCTACTCCAAGTAGAAGATAAGCATCGAAGAATCTCCAGTGTGAGATGGTTGAATTAGTGGCAAGCCTATCTCTTGGCATGAAAAAAACCCTTGCTCCAACTGCAGACAGACTGCTGTCCAAAAAGGACAAAACTTGGTAGCAAGGAAGTCGACCGCCTAGCTCTGCCAAGACAGGGTAGGTAAGTCCTTCATAATCCCTGCTCTACAACAAATGTCTGTCAGAGAAACAGGACCCAAAGGCTGAAGACGGATGCAGGAATGTATGGAGAGAAAATGGGAATTGTCCAGGCAGTCATTGGTATGTCCTTTCTTAGTTTTGGAAGCTGCAGGCCCTGCACTTCCTATATAAGCAGATATATTTATCCCTCTCAGGTCTCTGAGGTGGTTGAAGAATAGACAGCTAGAGTCTCATAGTTAAATTTTGAGTTGTGTAGGAATCAAGAGGGTGTTATAGATCTAAGAAGATACTCTTAAAATTGTGTTGCAAGTTAGTATGAATGTTGAGTCAGATATAGACCTTTAAACTCATGGAGATGGTTAGATAGTAGAATGTTAAAGTCAGGGGCCAAATATGTATAAACTGGACATTGGGAAGGTATACTGGGCCATTTAATTCTCATAAATGTGGCATATTTATATCTGTTGTTTTGTATAGTATTTACTGTTATAAGAGAAGGAACCATCTGTTGGACTGAAAGGGGAAACTGCTGGGGGGAAGAGGGTGGAAGGGCGGGATAGGAAGGGAGAATAGGGAAGGGTTTGTGACTGAGATGTAACTTGAAGAAAAAAAAATAAAGTATTTTAAAAATTTTTTTTAAATGAGTATTTACTCATTGAAAACAAGTTCTATCATTTTCATATTATAGTGCTGAGTTTGAAGATATTTGTTACTGAGGAGGCTTACCTTGATTCTGGGAAGTGCTTTGCAGACTGAGTTCAGATACAAAGAGCTAGAAAGTTCTCTGTTTAGTATGACCACATAAGGCAGAAGGCATGAACTGTTTCCTCCGTCTAATTTTGTGATACTAACAAGAATTTAAGTATCATAAAAGGGAGGAGTCAAAGAGGTAGGAGAGTTTCCATGGTCAATCAGTGCTGATCGAACTATAAACTGACAGATCATCATATCATATCTGTTTCTATGGGACCCTGACAGTTCCAAAGATATTATCACTGTAAGAGTCACTTAGTTCATGAATTGAGGTCATTGCTCCAGCTTGGATGGCAAGCATGGTTCAAACCACAGGTGACCTACTCCTAAGGTTTTCAATGCATGAATCTTGAAAATAATTTGCTTTTTAAAAAACATCATTTGCCTTCATGTAGAACAAGAAATCTTAGATAAATATTAACATATAGACCTTAAATATCAGTTTAATGAGAGGGAGTTCATAAGTGATTGCATACCCAGGGTTAAACAGGAAACTTACGCTCTGATCAGAGCACAAAAGAGACCTGGTGAAACAGGTGGGCTCAGTGCTTTCATCAAGGGAAGCCTTTACGTGTGGCAAATGTTGATGTTTCACAATGCCTTGCCAATGGATCTATCTGACTTTACAAGTTGAACTTGTATATCATTTTGAATAAAAGCATAAATTGTCCCATCATAGTGTTCATAAAATATTAGCACTTTCAAGTGCCTAAATCAATTAGGTTGATTATTCACTTATAAAAATGAGGAATTATATTCCCTCCTATATTTTCTAATACTGAACTAAAATGCAAGTTTTCTAGAGTTGATTACTAGAGATATGATTAAAAACATTCTAAAAATTGATTCTAAGGTGTTTTGTGCTCATTGTTCTAGCCTGGAGCTACAGCAACTTTGCTCCTAATAAACCATTAAAGCTATTGAAAGTTTATGATGCAACCCAATGTTTACAAACACTAAAACACATTTTTGTTTGATGTTGTTAGAATGTATCTATTCTACACCATGGTGAATCTAACCCTGTTTCCCTGGTAATGCCTCTTTGTTGATTTGATATAATGAAATTGTATGGTTTTTCATGACAGCTCACAAAATCAAAATTTGATGACTCATTTCAGGATAGTCCATCAGCAGAAAGCCACTAACTATTTTTGTGTGGGATGTGGGTTATCAGAACCCTCTTGGATAAGGTGAAGATTGGAAATCAAAGAAGTATTAACAAAACAGTTATGGTTGTCTGGTTGAGAGGAAATCTCATATAGTATTCACAACTGAGGAAAGTCCTCTGAGCTATCTTTAGAAAAATGTTCTTTAAAAAGCATAATAAAATAGAACTTGTACCCATCTTTCTTTACTAAATTTATGTAGACACATGTTCATTAATCCCAAGATATAAGCAAATGATGGGGTAGTGTTAAGCAATCTAAATGTTAATTAATTGGTCCTGCTGGCTATCTGTTACTTTCATTGACTCTGATTGGTCAGATAAAATGGCTAAGGCCTGAGATTGGGCAAAGACAGAGAAAGGTGGGACTTCCTGAGATTAGAACAGGAAGCCTGCACTTTAGACAGAGCATTAATTCATTCCAGTCAACAGCAGGAAGAAGAAGGAATTCCAGCCAGGAGCAGCAGGAAAGAGGACACACACCATGGGTTAGAAAACAGAACTTCATTCCACATGGCCAGTAACATTGGCATCATGTGGAGAATGGCAGTCCAAGGGAACGAATTAAGAGCTAGCTTAGATGGGCCAAGACTGCTCAATTAAGGCAAAGGCTTGTTAAAATCCATGTGGTGTCTGTGTGCTCATTTATAATATCTGGTTAAAGATTAACAGCTACTGAACCAATTAATGATAATATAAATACTCTTAAACAATTTAATTAATTATTTCTACAAATGGCACCCAATGTCATTTAATTATTATTATTTTTTTATATGGCACCCAACGTGTGGCAAATAGAATCCATGCTTACAATCTGAGAAGGCTGGGATAAAAAGTAACTTCCTTGCCAAAGAGTAGGGAGCTCCTGTAACAAAAGCTACTGCCTCACAGCAAAGGTGGGAAGCTTAGCTCTCTTTATATGCTAAATAACCAGTAGCCTTCAAACAGAGCTTGAGAGCGAATTAACTGCCTAGATTAAAAATGGAGGAATTCATAATGCCTCAATATGTTTGTATTCCAATTGAGTTTGTTCCTCTTAGCATAAAATGATTTTTACCCTGACAATTGTGGTTCTGTGTATGTTTTTAAAGAAAGTTCAGACTAGGATAGTTTTAAAGGAAAGAATTTACAGATGGAATGATAAATTGTCAACAATGATAATGAAGGAAAGAGGGAGGCCTTTCCTGATAAATAAGGCAACATTGATGGCAGCTGGAACTAAGAGCTCCCTGGCTATGAGATGCTTCTCAGGGCTTTCTGGGAAGGGTCCACCAATGAAATACAGGCAAAACTAGATTCCAAGGAATAATGAACAAGACCTAAATTGCAACATGGAATGGCATGCTTAGACATGCCAAGGTTTTTGGAATGTTGTTTTTTTGCTCTATTTTTGTTTAGATGTCTTTGATTTTCCTATATCGGGAGGTAGAAAGGATATTTTTCTGGTTTGGCATTGCTAAAACATAAAAGATTTTTGAAGATTTGGGCAGATTTTGAATTGTCACTACAGTTCACAGTTGCTCTCTGGGTTACAGAGTTACTAATATCTGGGATTTAAGTGAAATATTTGAGCACTGTGGTACTGGCACACACCCTTAATCCCTGAATTCCATCACACTAGAGGAAGAAACTGAAAGATCTCTGGGTTCTAGACCAGCCTGGTTTAAACAATGAAGGCAGGGCAGGAACCCTGCTGATAAGATAAGGCTGCTTACTAAGGACAGTCTAGAATTCAAAAATGACACAGTTTTTCCTTGGTGTTGTTTAATAATGTCCTTACTGATCTAATGAATAAATACATATAATCTCAAATTTATGTAAAGAGAAAGTGTTCACAAGCCACTCTCCTTAGATGTGGAGATTCTACTAAGGGAAGCATTTTGCCAGAAAAAGAGATATGCTAATAGCTGGGTGTGGTGGTGCACACCTTTGATCCCAGCACATGGGAAACAAAGACATGTGGATCCCTGACCTTCACCAATGTCAGCCTGGTCTACAAAGTGAGTCCAGGACAAGGATACACAGAAAGAGAGAGAGAGAGAGAGAGAGAGAGAGAGAGAGAGAGAGAGAAAGATAGATTCTATTAACCAATGTAAGAACCCAGAGTTATGTAGGCTGGGGAAGAACATACTAATAGCATGCCTCCCACAGCCAACAGGTAAGAAAAGCTAACATAAAATAAATAACATATCATGCTATTCTACACCATCTCCTTAAGAATGGCTGTTAAATGGTCTTGTTACATGGGTTTTGGAGGTTAGACCCAGGGACTTCTCTCTTTTTCTTTTCTGTATCCTTCTTTCTTTCCTATGTAGGAGTGAACAGACTTGAGAAAAAAATGAGACATAGACATAGTATAGGAAAGATCAAGACAAAGGACAGATTATTGAATATGCCTTTATACCTTTGTATATTGATACAAAATTAATATTATATTTGGCTAGTTTGGTATTGAGCTTTGTATATTAATGCACAATTAAGATTGTATTGGGCTACATAGGTATTGATCTTTGTATATTGATACAAAATTAAGATTATATTTGGCCACATTGGTATTGATCTTTGTATATTGATAAAAAATTAAGGGTAACGCTTTTTAAAGGTATTGTACCTAGTAATGCTTCAAAATACAATGTGAAGTTTTGGCCTTTTTCTACCAACTGTCATAAACTGTTTAGGATAATTAATAAATGCAAACTAATAGTCAAGCAAGCTTCTCATTTTGTTACGTACTAAGACAGTCTATCACAGTTATTTTCTAAGCTAATCAGAAATCAAGTTGCTAAGTGACAGGCAACAGATGCTTATCTAAATATAAGAGATAGATAGGGCTTCTTCAAAAACCTCAAGAGAACTGCAGAATATGGCATTCAAAGACATTTTCTTAACTTAAGATTTTTTGATATCGAGACATGTCAGCTGCTGACAGCGCCCACTATTCTACTCTAAGTAGAAGATGAGCATTTAAGAATCTCCAGTGGGAGATGGTTGAATTAGTGGCAAGCCTATCTCTTGGCAAGAAAAACCCTTTGCTTCAACTGTAGACAGAATGCTGTACAAAAAGGACAAAACTTGGAAGCAGGTAAGTCGATAGCCTAGATCTGCCAAGACAGGGTAGGCAAGTCCTTCATAATTGCTGCTCTACAATCAATGTCTGTCAGAGAAAATGGGAACTGTCCAGGCAGCCACTGGTATGTCATTTCTTAGTTTTGGAAGCTGCGGGACCTGCATTTCCTATATAATCAGTTTTATTTATCCCTCTCAGTTCTCTGAGGTGGTTGAAGAATAGATAGCTAGAGTCTCATAGTTACATTTTGAGTTGGTTAGGAATCAAGAGGGTGTTCTGGATCTAAGAAGATGTTTTTAAAATTGTGATGCAAGTTAGTATGAAAATTGAGTTAGATATAGAACTTTAAACTCAGGGAGATGGTTAGATAGTAGAATGTTAAAGTCAGGTGTCAAATACATATGGACTGGACATTGGGAATGTATGCTAAGCCATATCACTCTCATAATTGAGGCATATTTATTTCTGTTGTTTTGTATTGTATTTATTGTTATAAGAGAGAGAACCATTTGTTGGACTGAAAGGGGGAGCTGTTGGGGGGAAAAAGATATACCTTAAACTAAAAAAAAAAAAAAGTGTAGAGGATGAGGGGTTGAGGGGGAAGAGGGTGGATGGTGGGACGGGGTGGCGAGTAGCAAGGGATTGTGATTGAGATGTAACTTGAAGAAATAAAAAATAAATTATAAAAAAAGAATGGAGCTTCCATGGGAAAATTGGAACTCAAACTAATACAAAATGTTATAATTAATGTTACTGTTTAATAAGGGTAATTCGATCATTTAAATTCATATCTTGATCTCAAAACTTGGCAGACAAGGACAAAACAGGCTCCTTGTGTGTTTGAGTCCAATCTAATCTACAGAGCTCTACAGAGCAAATCAACACAGCCCAAGCTACAAAGAAAAACCCTGTCTCAATATGGATAGATTTATCCACATAGAAATTAAGTCTCCAAAGAAAGGAGAAAAGGAAAGAAAAAATTTATAAATGCATAACTTTGATCCCAAAACATGGGAGACAAAGACAGAGACAGACTAGTTCCTTTTGAGTTTGAGGCCAACTAAATCTACAAAAAGCCAGAACAACACAGAATAAACCTGTTTTAATCAATTAGTAAATTTATGTCAACTGTAGAGGAGAATACTTAAACTCCATTCAGTTTTATGCTGTATTTTCAATTTCAAATAGATTATATATAGCATATATATGTGTGTAAAAAATATTAATTAAATTATGTTGGTTCAGCGGCTGTTAATATTTAACCTGCCATTATAAATAAATACACACAGACACCATTCGATCCTAACAAGCCTTGGCCTGAGTTGTGCAATCCTAGCCCATCTAAGCTAGCTCTTAATTCTATTACCCAAACATGACCCCATATTACATACGTCCCCTTCGACTGCCATTCTCCATGCTATGCCGATGTTCTTGGCCATGTGGAATGAAGTTCCTTTTTCTAACCCATGGTATGCATCCTCTTTCCGGCTGCTCTTGGCTGGAATGCATTAATCCTCTGTCTAAAGTGCAGGCTTCCTGTTCTAATCTCAGGAAGTTCCACCTTTCTCTGTCTTTGCCCAATCTCAGGCCTTAGCCATTTTATTTAACCAATCATAGTCAATGTAGGTAACAGACAGCAAGCAGGACCAATTAATTAATATTTAGAATGCTTAACCCTACCCCATCATATATGTAATACTATTACATGCCATCTTTTTATATGGCATGAATGGAGACTTGAAAATGTCTTTCTGCTGTTCAAAGAACAGAAAATATTCCTTAATTGATTTGTGCATCCTGCACATCCAAGGCACTTTGGTAATTGCAAGACTATATTTTACTTGTGAGAAATTATATCTTTTCAGAACAATGGTACCAGAGTCCAAAGAAGACCAGACAAGTAACCCAAATGATCCATCCTCATAGACTGCCTCAGTAGCTGTTTCCTCAAAAATCTACATCCAGAACAACTTCAAACAGCTTGCTGAGATGGCCCAGTCTCAAAGACTATTCCAGACAGAACTTCAATAAAGCCCTGAACTTTCCTACCAAAGTCCAGCTTCGAACTACAAATTGCTCTGAACATTCAAATTTCTGTGCACATAGAAATTGGACAACAAATGTTACAATTAACTTGCTCAACAATTTTTCCATTTTTGGGAACCCACCAAAGAGGCTTTATGTGTCCCAATTCAGCAGGAAGCAATTTTAAGGGAGCAACGTCCCATTCCCAAAAATTGGGGTGGATGATAGATGTAGTTTAGGGGGATTGTTACAAATTGCTATATGGTCTTGTTAAGCAAGGTATAGAAAGTTAGACTTGGACATCTCTTTTTCTTTTCTCTATCCATCTTTCATTATATAGGGGGAAAAGACTTGAAAAGAAAAAGGGGGGATATATGTATATAACGTAGAAATTATAAGATATTAGGATAGATTATTGAATCTGCTCTAAAACTCAAAACTGTTGTTATTCTTTAAATAGGGTTATCTTTTGATACAGAATTTTGATATAGAATTTTGTATATTGATATAAAAATAAGATTAAGTTTGATTCATTAGCATAGAATTTTATATTTTGACATATAATAAGTATATTTCAACCCTTATAATGAATTATTGTGCCTATACAACTCATTTAAAAGTATAGGTTTACTTCCAATCCTTTTTTTTTAACAAGCAAAAAACATTTATTTTGTGGCTAGAGAGAAGTCTCAGAGGTTAAGAGCACTGACTGTTCTTCCAGAGGTCCTGAGTTCAATTCCCAGCAACCACATGGTGGTTCATAACCATCTACAATGATATCTAGTACCCTCTTCTGGAGTGCAGGCATACATGTAGGTAGAATACTGTATATAATAAATAAATAAATCTTTTTTTTCTTCCCTTTTTTTTATTTTAAGTTTAAGGTATATCTTATTTCCCCCTACAGTTTCTCCTTTCAGTCCAACAAATGGCTCTTTCTCTTATAATAATAAATACAATACAGTACAACAGAGGTAATTTGTGTGGCCTAATTACCTCTGTTGTTACTTCTTATCCTTTTATGGGTGGCTATTGAAATCTATTTACGAGTCTGGGTTGATTGCTGGCCAGTCAAGCTTCTGGTCATGTCAAATACTAGTCTGAATTTATCACAAAATATCACAAAATAGACTGAATAGGTTAAACACACTAAATATACAATTAGTTCACAGATAGACAGAAGATAGATGATAGATAGATTTATAAATAAACCGATAGATGTCTTCAAAACCCTCACAGACATACAGAAAATGGCACTTAAAGATATTTTTATTACTTTAAGAATTGTTTGACAAGACATTCATCCCTTGACAGCTCCCATTTGACTTGAAGAAGACAATGAACATCAAAAATAAATCTCCCATCAGGAGATAATTCCTCCAAAAGAAATCTCCCATCAGGAGATAATTCCTATTGGGAAAAAAAATGCCCCTGCTCTCTCAACAGACTATATACCGTCCAAAGATGAACCAGAGCTTAAATGCGTGTAAGTCGATGTCCTAATTCTGCAGAGACAGAATGGGAAAATCCTTCTTATTTCGTGCTGCACAATTTATTCTGTGAAAAATGCTTGGCCAGAAGGCTGACGATGATGCTCCAATGATATCAAGAGATATTTGGGACTGTCTAGGCAACAAACTGTCATATTTCTTTTTGGAAGCTGCTCTCCTATGCTTCCTACTCACTCAAATAATAACTTTATCCCTTATGTCTAGTTACAAAATTTCAATTGAACTTGAGTTGTTTAGGATTTAAAACGATATTTTAAAGTCTAAATAATCTTTAAGTTTGTAAATATAGGGTATGATAGAAATTTATTAGGTTCAGAACTTTAGACACACCAAGATAGATAATTTTTTTCTTCTTCAATATTGCCTGATACAAATAGGCTAAACATTATGTACATAACTTTTATATATGGTTTTCTTGACGGTTTCTTTTTTTTCTTTTTTGGTTTTTCAAGACAGGGTTTCTCTGTGTAACAGCTCTGGTTGTCCTGGACTCGCTTTGTAGACCAGGCTGGCCTTGAACTCATGGAGATCCGCCTGCCTCTGCCTCCCAAGTGCTGGGATTAAAGGCGTGCGCCACCACTGCCCGGCTCTCTTGACTGTTTCTTAATTGTTATTTTTTTACTATATGAGTTAAAAAATTAGCCTTTTTATTAGACAAAAGGAGGGAATTGATGGGGTAGTGTTAAACAATCTAAATGTTAATCAATTGGTCCTACTTGTTGTCTCTTACATTTATTGACTCTGATTGATTAAATAAAATGGCTAAGGCCTGAGACTGGGCAAAGACAGAGAAAGGTGGGACTTCCTGAGATTAGAACAGGAAGCCTGCACTTTAGACAGAGCATTAATTCATTCCAGCCAGCAGCAGGAAGAAGAAGGAATTACAGCCAGGAGCAGCAGGAAATAGGACACACACCATGGGTTAGAAAAAGGAATCTCATTCCACATGGCCAGGAACATAGGCATCATATGAAGAATGGCAGTCAAAGGTAACATATGTATATATGGGTTCATATTTAGGTAATAGAATTAAGAGCTAGCTTAGATCAGCCAAGATTGCTCAATTCAGCCCAAGGCTTATTAAAATCCATGTAGTGTCTGTGTACTCATTTATAATGTCTGGTTAAAGATTAACAGCTGCCGAACCAATTAATGATAATATAAATACTCTTAAACAATTTAATTAATTATTTCTACAAATGGTTCCCAATGTAATTTAATTATTTTTTACAAGCAAATCTCAATGAATCTCACCCTGCCATATTATTTTAATCTAGAAGGTTATGACATTTAGTTTAATCTAGAAAGTATTGATATTTAGAAATAAATTTTCTGAAAATCATGAATATTAAACTGTAATAAGACACCTTTCCCTGTTTGGCTCATGTCATCATCATGACAGAAGACTCTGGAGGACACAAGTCAAAACATGTAAATACATAGTAAGATGAAGCTTCCTTTTAAAAGACTTTCATAATTAGATAACAAAGACACAGTGTTTCAGTAATGGCAGAGTGTTTGTTCATAGAGTTGAGAGAAAGTAGATGCAACTGAATATCCCCCTACTGCCCCTACGTTAACATCTGATTAATGCAATAGGTTTTTCTTTTAAGTACATCAATACCAGTTATACATGTTTTGAATTAGCTCCACAGGCATCAAGATATCGACATGTAAAAGAATGAAATTAGACCCATATTTATCACCTTGCACAACACTTAAGTCCAAGTGGATCAAAAACTTAACATAAGGCCTGACACACTAAATCTAATAGAAGAGAAAGTGGGAAAAAGCCTCGAACTTATCAGCATAGGTGACAACTTCCTGAACAAAACACCAACAGCTCAGGATCTAAGACCAAAAATCAATAAATGGTACCTCATGAAACCGAAAATCTTCTGTAAGGCAAAAGACACTGTCATTTGAACAAAATGACAACCTACAGATTGGGAAAAGATCTTCACCAACCCCACAACTGACAAAGGGCTACTATCCAAAATTTACAAAGAACTCAAGAAATTACATGCGAAAAAAACAAATAATCCATTCAAACAATGGTGAACAGAGATAAACAGACATTTCAAAAAGGAGGAATCCCTAATGGCTGAGAGACACTTGAAGAAATGCTCAGCATCCTTAATCATCAGAGAAATTCAACTCAAGACAACTCTGAGATTCCATCTCACACCTGTCAGAATGGCTAAGATCAAAAGCTCAAATGACAGCACATGCTGGCGAGGGTGTGGAGAAAGGGGAACACTCCTCCATTGCTGGTAGGAGTGCAAGCTGGTACAACCACTGTGGAAATTCATCTGGCTGGAGATATATTAGAAAACTTGGAATAGCTCTACGTCAAGACCCAGCCCCCACTTCTGGGTATTCATACAAATGATTCCTTACCAAACCACAAGGTTCCTCATCTATGTTCATAGCAGCTTTATTTGTAATAGCTAGAAACTGGAAACTAGCCAGATATCCCTCAACTGAGGAATAGATAAAAAACTGTGGTACATCTACACAATGGAGTACTACTCAGCCATCAGAAACAATGAAATCATGCAATTTGCAGCCAAATCGATGGAACTAGAGAAGCTCATCCTGAGCGAGCTAACCCAGGCTCAAAAGGATGTACATGGCATGTGTTCACTTATAATCAGATTTTAGCCATATAGTACAGGATAACTATGCTACAACCAATGCACCAAAGGGAACAGATACATAAACTCTGTTACCTGTTAATGAAACACTTTTCCCTAATGGTGCTGCCTTGTATGCCCCCAGTGTATGAGGAGCCTCTTGGCTTTCATATGACTGCTGAAATTGGGCAGAGACTGATATGTAGGGACACTCCACTCCAGAGGAGTGTGATGGAAAGGATAGGGGGTAAAGGGTGGGAAGGCAGGACTGGGAGGGGTGGAAATATGGCACTGTGATGGAGATATAACCTGAAGTAATAAATAAACATAAAAAAGAAGAATTTAGAAGTCCTAATAATCATGAGCATGTTACACAGTCCAACAATATCCCAAGTGATCACAAAAGAGATAAAGACACCAAATCTAGCTCTTCTCATCTGGGTAGGTATTCTAGATATAAAACATAATACATATAGTAGTGATGAAGCTTATTGAGGCATTGTACCTGAATTTACAGCCCTGTAATCAGTGATCCTGATTCCTCTTTCAGTTCTGTATTGAGAAAGTAGTAATTCAAGAAACTTGATTAACCTCATGTCTGTTTCCTTTTTCTTAAAGGTATTATGGCTACACAGTCTTATCAGGATGACTGTAGGAATTAAGAAAAATAGAGGATCTGTCCTTTATATAGTATCTAAAACTACTAGTTTATTAATCATTCCAGCTAATAGCTGTTCCTCTGCTTCAGCTTAGTATTGCTGAGGATAGAAAACATTCCTTGTCATTTGTGTTTTCAGACTTTCACACAAATTCCAGAACCAAATATATACCACTTTAAATATTTGCTGATTGTAATGTAACTAGGAAAAAAAAAGGACTTAATGTTTGAAAAGTAGAAGAGGTTAATATGAGCAGTCATGCTGGAGAATACCAACCACATGTTAAAAACATGTGGAATTTAAAAAACATGGAACAGGCAATTAAAACAATGGATGTGCTGTTGAGAGGGAAGCACACATAAGAAATGGGAAGATATCATCAGCTTAATCAAACTGCAGAACAGTTAGGGAAATTGTGGTTGATACTGAGTCTAGAACAAAACTATGAAGTCAGGAAAGAACTTAAGTAACGATCCTTGCACATTAAAAAAATTATTTTGTTGTTTTCAGTTTCTAGTGGGTATATGTTAAGATAAACCCTGAGGATAAAAGGATGAATTGCTGTGGTTTGCTCAAGTGAAGGCAATTGGAATGAAACTATAATAGATATTCAGCCACAATCTAAGGATAAAATTGCTTTTCTTGATACTTTAATTGAGAGCTCTACCTATGACGCCAATGCATCCCTTTAAATTAACCATGTCCATAGTTTAGTGGAGAAATAATTTAGTGGTAAAGAGAACTTGATGCTGTTCTGGAGGACCCAGATTCAATTTCCAGCAGCTACATGGGTTAACAACACTGTTGCTCCAGTGAAACTGAAACATCTCTAACTCCAGTTCTAGGGGGTCTGATGGCCTCTTCTGCCTTTGAATACATCAAATACACATGTGATATCCAGACATATATTGAAGTAAAAAACACACATACTTTAGTAAAAATAGTAATTATTTAAAAAACTTCAGTGAGCGAGCCCTTGGTGTTCTTGGTAAATTAATTTTGCATTTCATTTGGAAGCTGTGTATCAGATTTTTATAAGTTCACCTCTTGAATACAGTCTTGATTAACTTTAAATTAATCAGATTTTCTCTCAGAGACAGATGGAACCTTGTTTATACACATGGCTTTATTTAACTATTGGGATTTTTGTGTCAAGCTTCTTTTTGCTTTCTATGGGTTTGGTCTTACAAGTTTGTCAGTAAGAGGCAATGTCATATTTACTCTCATTGTTTTCCTACATATATTCCATATTCATTAATCATATCTATGAGTAATTAATTCTTTCCAACTCTCCCTAATGCCTGTAACTCTATCTCCCTCCCAATATATGTCCTCTTCTGTTTAAGATTTGTTAATCAGCCACGGAATCAGTGCTACCTATATGTTCATGGGAGCAGAAATGTCAGCTGAGGCATAGGCAACATGTCAGTGGCTGTTCCTTCAAACGGGAGTGATTCTCATTCACTCAGCAGTCTTCAACAGCCAATAGTTCCTCTGAGAGGAGAGGGGCCTCTGGGGCCCACCCAGCCATTTAGGAGTATTTTAAAATAATGTAGTATTTTATAAGATCCATGATATTTTATTGTCTCAAAGGAAATTATTATTATTTTACTTTCTAGTTTTGTTCCTATTAGTCATATGCAATGTTTTAGAATGCTTTGTTTTGGTTATATGATAAAAAACTTGACTGAATTCAATAAATCACTTCACTCAAAACAGTTTGCTGCTTAGAATGGAGGCTCTCACTATAAAATATTACTCTACAAGTTTTATATTGTAAGTGCTATGTCAGTACCAGGCATTTGAAAGTTATCTGTAGGAACGTTAACAACTTCAAAATCCTTCAGGAAATTGCATGAATTTCTATCAACTTCTCACCCTTAGAACAGTGAAAAATCTTGCATGACTTGAAAGTTTTATTCCTAAATGTTTATATTAAAATAAATACATAAGCTAAGCATAGTTACCCTTTGTCAGTGATGTTACTCAGCTTTAGGCTAGCCTGAACAACACATTCACATCCAGTACATCTTAGTTAAAGACTGAGGCTATGCTTCAAAACTAAGCTGAACTAAACTAAATGATATCAACATAGGAGAGGGACTTGTAGAGATAGGAAGAGAGAGAAGTTTATGGAAGGGAGTTAAGAGAAAGTAGACAAGTTTCTGAAATTTTCCAAAAAAAATAATTTCAAAATAAATACATATGCAAACATCTCCAATAGACCGTGACTTTCAAAAGCAAAATTGTTATCATGATTCCCTAAAGCATATTTAATAACTACAAAATGTGATGAGCTTATTAAATAAAGCAGACTTTTATAAAATAATTGCAATATAATAGTGTAATAATTTTAATATGTATCAATTTATAAAACTATACTTAAATTTTAAAATAAAATGATTACTTACAATACAGAAATAAAACCTGGTGTTATTTTTTTAAGATTTCATTTTATTTTAATTATGTATACCTGTGTATATCTCTGTGTAGGTATTTGCACATGAGTTCAGGTGCTCAGGATGGCCAGAAGAGGACACCAGGTTTCCTGGAACTAGAGTAACATTTGCTTCTGAGCCATTTGACATGGGTTCTGTTAGGCAAATTGGATCCTCTGAAAGAGTAGTATGTGCTCTTTAAGAGGTCTGAGTTCTCTCTCTAGTACCAGGACATGTTGTTTTATCTTGTGTTCATCAACAGAATTTTCTTATGATTTAAAACCAATTTTCTCACCTGTATTTATATGCCATAAAGGACATATCTTCAATTTACATATAAATGATTTGGTGACCTATATTCACATTCAAATGTACTCAGATATGGGATAAAAATTGTTGTTCACTGCTTGGAGCTTTGGATGCAGATTGAATTCTTACCAGTTTAACAGTTTAGAATAGAGTTATCAGTTACATTATTTTGGAAAGTGAAGGTGGTAGGATTTTCTCTAACTTCCATTACCTCAAGAACCATAGGTAGCTGACTCAGGTTGTAGTCCTAAGCATGAATTCACTCCAAAGGTGATAATCTTAAAACCACTTAAACAACTGTTGAAATAAATATGCTTCTTGCATCATTGGGAATATCTTGCCATGCTAGTCTTTGTTGTGGTTTGTAGGTTTTATAACTAGCTCAAACTATTGCTTGTATTTCTATTATGCACCTTCATACACTTTGGAAGCTATTCTTTTTTTAAATATTTATTTATTTTACACAGTTACAACCTCTATCTGCATGTACCACTTCATGCCAGAAAAGGTCATTAGACTCCAGTATAGATGGTTGTGAGCCACCATTTGGTTTCTGGGAATTGAACTCCAGACCTCTGGAAGAGCAAACAGTGCTCTTAACCGCTGAGCCATCTCTCCAGCCCTGGAAGCTATTCTTAAGGGAGGAAGTTTCCAGTAGATTCTAGCTAAATTCCTCCAAATTTTGTGCTCAAAGCCTATGATGTTATCACCAATAGAGTTTTACTTTCAAGGTGTGGGAATATTAGAACCATAAATGTTTTCAGCTATGACCTATCATCAAAGAAGGTTCTTATTGTAGCAGATGGGGACTAATATAGAAATCCACAAAATTCAGAGATCTATAGGCTGAATTGATAATAATTCAATACTGGATGAACACTTTGGAATCATCCAATTATTACTTTCACTTTCATTTCTATTTTAGCTTACCACACCTTACATCATTTTAGTAAAATATTCATATAATATTTCATTCTAATTAAAGTTATACCAGAATATAGCCATATTAAAGACCTAATCATTAAGGAAAGTTACAAGATAAAAGAGGAATATTTCTTCAACAGTTTTAATTTTTAGACTTAAAAATACTTTTTATTCTTTGACTGTTTTTATAAAGTGAAATAATTTTAAAAGTCTTAGTAGATATAGACTTTGGATGGAATATCCTTAGATGATATTTGTCTTCAATATGTAATCAAACATATCCCTTGCTCATATAAAGTTTTTTACAAATAATATTCAAATATTGTATATATTTAGTAAAGAGTACACTTAGAACAGGTAAAGAGATTAGATTATGAAGACAGACTGTCATGTCAGGAAAGAGATTCCCACCTTTGGTGCAATTTCTTCGTTAGTTATAATTTATGCTGTACCTCTCCCTCATTTAAAATAATTTTTAAATAATACATTTGATCATGTTTTCCACTTCCAAAGCAATACAATTTATCTGGAGAAGAAGAGTGTTGTAATGCCCAAATAATGCAGCCAGTATTAGGAGAGGACACCTCCCTTTCTTTCAGGAATGGATCTCTAATCTATTATTTCAGGCTCATGTATCTTTATAATGTAGAGTTACCAACAAGGATAAAAACAACTAGAAAGCTTATAACTTACAATTTATATTCACTTTAGAAATATGCTTAGTGCCTTCAGCATTACTCAAACTGATAACACAAATTTTACCTAATGGTAAAGAAATGGTGGCCGGGCGGTGGTGGCGCACGCCTTTAATCCCAGCACTTGGGAGGCAGAGGCAGGCGGATCTTTGTGAGTTCGAGGCCAGCCTGGTCTACAAAGCGAGTTCAGGACAGCCAGAGATATTCAGAGAAACCCTGTCTCGAAAAACCAAAAAAAATTAAAAAAAAATCCAAAAAAAGAAATGGTGAAAATCCTTTTAGTAAATGGGATAGTGATATAAAAATCACTCCATTTTTATTTTCAAAACATAGTAAATAAAAATGTGAAACATGATTTCCTTATTTTTGATAGCTGTGTAGTATTCCATTATGTAAATGTACCACAGATTTTTTTTAATACATTCTTCAGTTGAAGGACATCTGGGTTGTTTTGAGTTTCTGACTATTATGAATAAAGCTGTAACTAAAATTGTCAAACAGATGTCCTTGTGGTTTGGTGGAGAATATTTTGGGTATATGCCCAGGAGTGGGTCTTGAGGTAGAACTACTCCTAATTTTCTGAGATGTCACTAGATTGATTTCCAAAGTGGCTATACAAGTTTGCACTCCCACCGGCAATGAAGGAATGTTCCCCTTTCTCCACACCCTTGACAGCATATCCTGTCACACATGTTTTTGATCTTAGCCATTCTGAGGGGTGTAAGGGAATCTCAAAGATGTTTTGATTTGCATTTCCCTGATGACTAAGGGTGTTGATCATTTCTTCAGGTGCCTATTGGCCTTTAGAGATTCCTCTGTTGTGAGCTCTTGGTTTAGCTCTGTAACTCATTTTTGATTGGATTATTTTATTTGTTGATGTTTAATTTCTATAATATTTTATAAATTTTGGATATTAGCTCTCTGTTATATGTGTGGTTAGTGAAGATCTTTTTCCAATCTGTAGGCTGCCGTTTTGTTCTAATGACAGTGTTCTTTGCCTTCAGAAGCTTTTTAGTTTCACCATGTCCCATTTATTGATTGGTGGTATTTCCTGTTTGAGGAACAACTTCCCTATCTGGTCTGCCTTGTTGGGTCTCATTGGAAGAGGAAACTCTTAGCCCCCATGGGACTTGATGAATGGAGATGGGTTGATGGTGGGAGTGGATGCTCTCCTCTTGAGAGGAGAAGGAGAAGAGGGAGAGGGGGAAGACAGTAGGAGGATGGGCTCTAGTGCCGAGGAGGGAGGAGACAGAGTAGAAACACATTCAGCAGTTTTACCAAAATCCTGGATGGTTTCTTAAATGAAAGCTAAATGTACCTAGTAACAGGTTCCTTTTGAGTATTATTTATGGAAATAAATTTCTTTACTCTGCACTTGGAGGGGATTTTACAATCTATCTGATTGAAATAAAAAGGAAAAATGTTGTCCTGAGACTTTGCAACTTTGATTATTTTTTAAGCCGTTGTTATAATACTAGAGAATACACAAAAATCCCGAATTTTGCCAAAAAGACAATTATTTATATTAAAATAATGAAAAAGTTACTGCTTTTCTGACATATTTAAGACACAGCAACTAAATTCTTAAGAATTAGAGATATATAAAGCTATGTTTAAAAATATCACCTAAATGTTTTGTACAGAGACATAATTTATATAGGCATAGCTTTGCACATTTTAGAAAGTTTATATTTTATTTAAAACAATTCATTTGAGGGTACTTTCTTTTATTTTTATGTAGTACCATTAAAGAGAGATAATTCACATACCATAAACCTCCTTTAAATGGTGTTATTCAGTTTTTTATATTTACCAGCTATATTGTCATCATCATAATCCAATTTTAGAAGTTTTTTGTTCGCTCAGAAAGATGTGTCATAACAGCACCCTGAGGAAATCACTAATTTACTTTCAGTATGTAGATCAGTTTATGTTGGGCATCTCAGATAAAGTAGAGTCACAAAATATGCGTATTTTAGGATTTACTTCTCTTATTTGACATAGTGTTTTACAAAACTAAATCTTCATTGATATTTAAATAAACAGGAAAATACTCATCCAGTTATAAAGCATGATTTAGTTATTTCAGTTCAGTCACGATTAATATTAATGTTAATTACTTTTGAGCTTCCATTCTCCTGAAAAGAATCGTCATAACCACTAGCAGTCACTTCTGATTACCATGATACAAAACTATTGCTCTATATTCTGTTTCTTTTAAATGTCTTCTCTGGAAGTTTTATGTTACTGATTAAGTATAGGTGTTTTGTAACCAGCTTCATTCAGTTAACATAATAATTTTAGGTTTACCCATATATAGAAATAAAGAAATTCAATTATTAACTGTATTTATATTATGGTTAATTGGTCAGCTGTGTTAATCCTTAACCTGCCATTATAAATAAACAAACACAGACACCTGATGGATTTTATCAAGCCTTGGCCAGGATTGTGCAATCTGAGCCAATTTTATGCTAGCTTTTAATGTTATTCCCCAAATAAGACCCCAATATATGCATGTTTCACCTTGAGATGCTATTTTCCACACTATGCTGATGTTCCAATCCATGTGGCATGTTGTTCTTACATCTATAACCTATATCATGTCTCCTCCTTTCTCCCTCGGCTGTATCTTCCCATGATCCCTGCTGTTCCTCCAGAGCCCACCAGTCTTTTTCCCTCTTACCTCTCTCTGCCCAGTCACAGGCCTCAGCATTTTATTAAAGTCAATCAGAGACAATGGTTAGCAAGCAAAATAACAGACAACAAGCAGGCCTCTAGGAGCAATTAATTAGCATTTAGAATACCTAACAGATCACTGCATCACCCATGTTCCATTATTAGCCAGTGTTTCATTACTGTTATTTACATAACAATATGAAGATTATATTCAATTTTTGATTCACTTGGGTTATTTGTCATTGGGAAATACCATGAATTGATGTTGTAAGCATTTATGTATTAGTTTTTATGAAATATGAGGCCAGAATAATATAGATATTGCTTTGTATCTTTCAACTGTATGTGGCATTCATTTATGTTTCTTCTTATCATTTTTATCTGAATAGAGGGAATGCAAAGTTCAGAATAGTGAAAATAGTGAATACAATTATCTCAGAGTAAAACTTTAATTATGCTATTATTAAGTTACATTATAGCTGTTTTGATGGTCCTTTTTATGTTGTGGAAGAACCCCTTTCTTTCCAGTGTGTGTATATGTGTGTATGTATGAATATAGGTGAGAATGCATGTTTATATATGTGTGCATATGTGCATGTGTGTCTGTGTGTGCATATGTATGTCTATGTTCTGCTATGTACATGTGTGTGTGTGTTTCCATACATTTGGTAAAATTTTAAGTGTTTCTATTGAATTTGTCTTTCCTCTCTTTTTCTCTCTTCTTCTAAGGCTTTATTTTCTTTTATCATTTATTATGTTCATACTTCACATTTTAAGATGTGTGAATTCACCATTTTTTTGAGCCTTTTATGATGGGGTGATGGTTTGCATTCTAAATGCTAATTAACCTGCTCCCAGAGCCTTGCTTGCTGTACATCAAATAATACTGTTACCTTTCTTTCTAATCACTGTCTCTGATTGGCTTTTAACAAAATTTCACTCCTGTGATTGATCAGAGAGAAAGGTAGGCAGGAAAAAGGTTCTCTGATTTCTGGGGCAGACATAGAGGATCTTGGGTAGTAGAAAAAGCCAAAGAGGAAGGAGAAGACACATGATGGGGTAGATGAAAGAAGATAACATCACATGGCCTGGAACATCAGCATAGCATAGAGAAAAACAGTCCAGGGGATGTTTGTGTTTATAGGGTCAAATTTGGGAAATGGAATTAAGGGCTAGCTTAATAGGTTAAAATTGCATAATCCAAGCTAAGGTTTCATAAAATCCATCAGCTGACTGTGTATATTTATAATGGCGGGTTAAGGATTAACACTGTCTTCCAATTAAAAACAATATAAATACAGGCAAATAATTTAATTATTTCTACACTTATATCTTTTGAATTTATTCTAATTCCTTTGTATTTTAAGGTAATATTGCTTTTCTTCTCTAATATTAAAAGCAATACCTAATTATTTAATAATATTTTCTATTGTGTTAACTACTAGAATTACATTATTCTCAAACTTTTTAAATATAATATACTTAATTGTATAAATATAATAATTGTATAAATGGTTATATCTTGTTTGTCCACTTTTATTAAAATTCAGAATCTGGGTCTTTGCAAATATAAGTTGTTTATTTTTTAAATTTATTTTATTTTCTATATTTGAATATATAATTTCAATTCTATTTATTGCCAATATCTGTCTATATTGTTTCTGGTATTTTTTTAGCTGTTGCTGTTGTTAAAATATATTCTCTTCCATAAAATATTCAATTAATTCTGGATTCTGATATCACCTCCAGAATTTATACTTAGTGTCATTTTTTTAATTGATTATAATTTCTATGGTGGTACAATTTTGTGAAGTCTGATTTTCTTTGGCTGTGTCAAACATATTTTCTTACATGATTTTTTTTTCTGAAAAGCATCATTTTACAGGAAGTACTCCTGAGATACCAGATTTTCATGGCCATTGATTAATGATATATGCTTAAGGCCCCTGAGTCATCAATGTTTTCACTATTTGTTGCTGGAAAAACATACACTTTAGATATACTTTCACAGATCAACAGGTTTGTATGTTAGATCTTCAGAACTCCAGGAACTAGTAGTAGTCAGGTTTCCTGGTTGAAAGTCTGGAAAATATACATACTTGAGCAAAGAAGTACTTCTATAAAATTCCTGGCACGAAGGTGGATTAAGCAGTGCTGTCTTTTAGGACACTTTCTTCCAGTCTATGGCTAACAATGGTAACTAATGTTATCAACTTGATAAGAAAAATAGTCACCTAGGAAACTAGGATTGAGGTATGGCCTAGCTAGGGTCACTGTTGTGATGAAACAGCAAACAAATGCAAGTTGGGATATAAAGAGATAGAGTTGGTTTATTCTTCCACATGACAGTCCATCATTGAAGTAAATTAGGGCAGGAACTCAAGCAGAGCAGGAAACTGGAGGCACCATCTGATGCAGAGAGCATGGAGGGGTGCTACTTGCAGGCTTGCTTCTCATAGCTTGCCTAGATTGTTTTCGTATAGAACCCAAGACCACCAGACCAGGGACCACCACCTTCAATAGGCGGAGCCTGCCCCCACCAGTCACTAATTAAGAAATCATCTTACACCCAGACCTTATGGAGGATTTTCTCATCTGAGTTTCTGTCCTTTCAGATCATTCTAGCTTGTGTCATTTTGACATAAAGGTAGCCAGGCCTGGGTAGGCATGTGAGTAATTAAATAGTTTAAGGGAGCTTGTGTGGAATTATCCAAATTAGCTTGAATGAAGTGAAAATATTCACTTTAGCAGTAGACTGAAAATTCCAAGGGCTGGAGTCCTGTGTTGAATACAAAGGGGAAAAAGGAGCATAAACATTCCTCTTTTTCTGGTGTTGATTATATATACAGTGTTAGTAGCAGTCACTTACTCCTACTGCCATGTTTTCCTCATCAATCATGAACTGTAACCCATTCAAGTATATATTTTAATGAATTGTTTGTCCCTTAAGTTATTTCTGACTGCTACTATGTAAGAGTAACAATCAAAGGAACTTATACATCATTCACAAGATCTGGTTGAATAGCTGTATTTTAATTTGTCTCAAGACTACCAGTGTTCAGAAGGAAATCAATGGTTTTTGACCCTATCAAGCTGTCTGAGTTTAAGATAAGCTGCTCACACTTCCACTTCAGTATGTTTTGCAGTTTCTAAATGGCAAGTTACCTCAAATTAAAATGTCTTCAAATATCATAAATATTTAAGAAATGTCTGTGTTTGATTTTTCAGTTAAGGGATCGTCCTAAGAAAACTTAGTTCAAATATTTAGACACGATATTTTGCTTTTACAAAGCTCTTAAGGTTTAAGAGGTAAATTTAGTTTTTAAAAATGTATTTGGCTTAAAAGGCACACCAAGTAATAATGTGAGTCTGAAGATAGTCTTGTTATAATAGTTTATAAGGCAGAAATACAATTTGAGTCCACGTCATGCAAAAATGCAATACAATGCTAGTATTAACCATATTCATCATCAAACCAATTGTTCAAATGTGGTCCTTATTCTACTCTCACTTCAACAAGCATGACATAGCAGAGTCTCTGAACAAATGTATAGTTAAATTATAGGTCATTCTCTTAGAAACCACTACTGAGAGAGGGGACATGTTAACATGGTTTGTCATTGCTTTTGTTTCCTAGCTGGAACTTATGAACCTGAAGCACTTTGTTGGATCACTCTTTTTTTTTTTTCCTTTTGTTTTGATCAGGATTCTTCTTTCAGGGACATGTATACAGTGTTGGGAGATGATTGACTTTAGGATTGTTAACACACTGCATTCTTCTGTGAGACTGGTATGGCAGGCTACTGGTTCTAGCCACAGAGTCCTTTCTTTTTTTTTTTTTTTTTTTTTTTTTTTTGGTTTTTTGAGACAGGGTTTCTCTGTGTAGCCCTGGCTGTCCTGGACTCACTTTGTAGACCAGGCTGGCCTCGAACTCACAAAGATCCACCTGCCTCTGCCTCCCAAGTGCTGGGATTAAAGGCGTGCGCCACCACCGCCCGGCAGAGTCCTTTCAATATTCAAAATTATCTGTGTATATGGTCTAATGTGTAATGTGCTATTTTGATATCAGAAGAGTTATGATATTTCTGGCTGTATCTCCCATCTGTGGCCTACTGATGTGGCTCTCCTGCCCTGAATACCTGGCATTTGGTCAGTTCCATCCTGATCCACTCTTTGTCTAACTCGTACATCTGTTGTAAACTTCCACAAGCCTGTATAGCATACTGGCTTCCTTGAGGGAAGGGATTTGGCACAGGATTTTGGAACTTTTGATTTCTGTGCTTCAGTCACCCTCCAGTTCTGACTACCTTCCCTGTGCTCACACCTCCACTAGAAGAAAATTGAGCTCTATGTGCACATGCATGGGTCTCAGGTTTCTATGGAAACTTCAAACCTGGGTGTGAAGTTTTTTGCCTGTCTATGACCTTCTGATGTCCTCAGCTTCTCTCTATGCTGTTATTTCTATACAAAAAGAAAACACAACAAATTTGTGAAGCATGGATTTGTTCTTCCTATCAAAGCAACTTATTCTGCATATTTCATTTGTTAAAAGTAAATAAATGGTACAAACGATAAACATTTCAGAAATAAGCATGAACATAATTAGTAAACAATAATAAACAAAGTTCAAACATATTTCGTAAAAACTCTGCTGGGTCTGTCCCCAAGGGGGTTGAGTGATGGAGTGAAGGGCTGGACCAGCCGGCCCCCACTCCATGGCTGAGCAGGGATAATGAGTGTCGACAACTCAGACCCCCATACCACCCCTGGAGGAGACACATGGAGGCAGGATCTTGTTTTTATTGTTACAAGGAGTTTCTTTTATAGGGTAGGAGAGGGGGACAGGGTGAAAGTGTAATGTGAGGTTTCGTAGACAGTGAAGTAAGAGATAAGGTATAGAGAGGGCCAATAAACTAAATGAGCATGGCTGCAGTCAGGCAGGGCTAACGTCAGAATGATATAGTGCAGAAGGGTCTGGACTTCTGCATTTTTGAGACAGGTCTCCAAAATCGAGTCTGGCTTGGGCAGGCACTATAGGTCCCAATCTGAGTGATTTGGGCACTTAGGACCAAAAAAACTGTTATTTTCCTATTGTAATGTTTAAATACTGAGTTCTACTCCAAATTGTAATTTTGATCTTATAACAATAACATTCATTAAAAATATGTTTATCCTGGCTATACTAGGAGTCATCATTGTACTGTGCTCTCTTAGGGGATTCAAAATGCAGTGGACTAGGGTTAATTTCATATTGAGTGGGTTTTGAAGACTGTAATTAAAGTTCAGGGAGAGCAGGCAATGTTTCTGGTATGTGGTTCTCAGAAGTAGATAAATGATAGTCCTGTGTATAAAGGGTATTAATTTTAAATTTAGTAAGGATGAAAACCAGTAAAAAAATAAACCAGTCATGTAGAGAGCATAATCTTATCAAATATGTCTTAAATATGTTAATTTCATTAATGATAGTGTGTTCCTATTTCTTCTACTCTAACAGAAATTTGAATTCTTAATATTCAATCATGAAAGGATAGGAAAAGTTTGCAAATTAATGGTTAATATCACACTCTATATCACAAAATTTTGGGTTTTAACGTAGGTATATGGCAACATTGATGTGCTATGCATACCAAGTCTATGAATAAATAAAATTAAGCCATATAAATATCTCATTTAACATATCTTATGTTTACATAATAAAGCATAGTGAAACTATATTAAAAACCTGGAAAACTCAAATATAGCCATGTAAAGGGTTTTAGAGCACAAAATATTTATTCAACTATAGTCCTTTTGTTGTGGTTAAGGGATCACTGATATTAGAACTTTAATTCACAGATAGTTTGAATTTACAACCCAGCTCTATTTGTTATTTCTTAAAGTAAGATTACTATAATAATTATAAAGCATATTGATATTAATCATTCCAAATTCTGAAAATAGCAGCAAACATAAACTAAAAATAATATTTTAATAAAAATTAACAAGCCAAGTTCTAATGCTGTGTTGTTGACTCTATACTTCTGCATTTGCTACGTGTGGCTTTTATTTTGAGCTCTCTTTGCTATGATTGCTGAGGTCCTAGGTTCCTCAAACTTCGATTGTACTGGGATTAATCTGAATAGCTTCAAATACCAGAGCCATTGTGAGTGACCTCCAAAGCAATCCAAATCTTTGTTATGTTCCCATATGAATACAAATTTTCAGAAGATTTCACAGCAGTCACTTGAGTTGTCTTCAATTTATTTAGAAAAAGGTGCAGTCTTCAGGAATGCTTTTCAATAAACTGTGTGCTATTCCATTTTCTTATGAATATAGAAACTGTATTTCCACTCAATCTGCTTATTTCTCTGCAAAAGGATAATTTTAGACGATATACATATAAAATAATATATAATTATTTTTTGTGAGTCCTTCTTTCCATTTCTCTTTCTATCGTTGTAATCAATTGTCCAGGTCTGCCATATACTATCCTTTCCACAATAGTTTTTGACAATATTTTATTGTTCTTTTTGAAATATTCTACAGATTTCTGTTTAAAATAGTCTTAGAATGCCATGTTCAAGACTAAAAATCAAATAAGTGATAATAAAAGAAAACATTTCACAAATAACTATCATGTCTCAGGCACTGTAACGAACAATCAAATTATGTTATCATATTGAAAATTAACCTTTTGGTTTAAACGTGACTAACACATCTAATAGATATATTTGTAGTATAGAAGAGAGGTGAATAAGCTTACAAATTTTTGGAGGCATATTGCCAGACCAAGTTAATAATTCAAGCCACTTGTCAATAAATCATTCATATCATGAGAAGAACACTTTACATCATCATTTTCAACAATTGCACATTCTTCCCTGGAAACAGTTTTTAAAAGGTAAACTTAAGGGGAACATAATTTATTAATATTTATTCAAATCATTAACAAGTGACTCAATAACTTCCATTTGCTGATTCAAGAAGCACCTACCAAATTAAGATAATAGTATCATAAATATAAGGATAAACTTTCTGCAGTAGATATGAAACATTTTAGTGATCAAAAGGCCACAGATCTTTAGAATTATGTGATCCAAGGAAGAAAACTATTTTAGCTCTATTAATTAAACTATATGAGTTATCAAGTAGCTTCAAAGTCTAAGATCATCAAGCAGTAGCAATTAATCACATGAATTAAACACTTTCTTCTAACGAACAATACAACAAAAGTAATATAAAGCAAGGTATAATCTGTAAAGGTATCTTTTATTAACCACATGTAATTGTCATCTTGGAGACTTATTGCTGAATATGCTCACTTTGTCTAGTCCTTTCTGAACTCTTGCTGGCTAGTTCAACTCAGCTGTTATGGCTCAAAACTCCACTCCAAGCTGATCGATTCAAACTGCCTTCTCTGAGGCTTCTTATGAATTTCTTTGTTTCTGAACTCCACAAACAGAACTTCACCAAACTGCACACACTCAAGTGAACTCAACTGCACTAAATTGTATTGCACCAAAGTGTCTGTATTCTACCATACTGAACTCACCTCTGTTGTACTGTCTTCTCTACTAAACTCTCTACTGTACCCTACTCTATCGTCTCAACTCTACTGTACTGCTTTTATGTAGCTTCTATTTCCTGTTTGTTCTTGTGAGAGTAGGGCATGTCCTATCTCTAACTCATTCTGTCAAATCTTTCTCTAATTTGTCACTTTGTCTGCCCCTCAATTAAATGTCACTTTCAAACATGGGTTCTTCCTTCCACAAACTAACTACCTACATTGTTTGAGATTAAATGTGTGTACTAAGAGCATATCTGTATTGCAGTCAAAAAGATTAAATTTGTGTCATTCCACTAATATCACATAGACCTAAAAGGTCTTTGAATGTGATCCCTTGCTATGTTGCTGAACTAAAATTTCTCTACATCTTCCCCCTTTCTGTTTAAGCTAAAAATCATACACAGTAAACTATTACAACTGGCACAATTATTAAAACCATAAACAACAGTCTGGATGTCCTTAAACTTAAAAGTCAGATGTCCTTATGAAAATAAATTTGTTGGTGTGGGGATCCTTATCTCCTAATCACAGTCTTGATTATATGTCCTTCAGCAAATGTTCATTTCAGCATCACATCTGCCAAGTCTGATGAATGATCTGTCCTTCTGGTTTTTGAACTGTCTCCATGCAGAGAGGATCAGTTTTCTGCATTGTCTGTATTGCTGTCTTCCTATCTTGAGTGGTGCCTTTCATGTGGAAGTTTCTCTTGTTCAGATCTGATCTTTATCAGTTTTGATGGAATCTATAGTCATTCATCACCTGTGCAAATATAGACAAAACCTCTTTTCCAATGTAACACATTCCTTGAGTTGTATTCTGATGTTAAAACATCTATAAAGTACATAGGTTAATCTAATTCAGTAGCTTTTTTCTGCAATCCAGTGTCCTTCAGCTAATCTATTCCTCATTTCTGTTTATCAAGGTAAAATTAGATCTTTATGAATCCAAGCATAAACTGGATACTTAGACACTCACATTCTGTGCCTGTCTGCATGCCAGTGAGATGGATTTATTACCCATTTAAACATAGAATCAATCAAAACAAATTAATATATAGTATCTCCAAAACATAGTTTAGTTTTCTCTAGTTGCACTGTGTATTGTTGACAGGAAATGTCTGGTTTCTGTTGTTTGTTACCAGAGTACCATTGAACCTCCTTAGGGAGTTTCCTGTATTTGAAGAATTATCTAAAGAGAGTTTCCCATTGGTAAGGGATTACCTTGCCTGTCCCTTGCTTATCTGCATTCAGTAGTCTAATGCCTACACTTACCATACCTTATAGAAATCATAGAAGGGTGAGATTTTCTAGAAAAGTCTCTAGGAATGACTTTTCTACCAGTCTTTTTCAATAAATCTCATCTCCCACAGTTAAAACAATGGACATTTTGACATCAAGAATTATTGTCCATTGCTTGTCCAATCACATAGCCATTAGGGTCATGTTGGAGGAAGTTCTAATACATTGGTTCTGAGAGGCTGATTTCAATGCTGAGATCTTGTTTCCTCCCTTCTGAGGCATTCTCTGATTGGTTAATAAAAGTCTCTGTTGGCAAATTAGCTGGGCAGAAAGAGTATAGGAAGGTAAGACCTGAGGTGGAAACAGGAACCCTGGGTTTTACACAGAGGAATCTCTCTTTCCACCAGGAGACATGGAAGCAGACAGATGTGTCTGAGAGCTCTGGAAGGTACAGCAAACTACATGGCTGTTTTGGATTAGGTAGTCTGGGATTAACTGAGGTGATCTAGTTGTGAGTCTGCCCAGCTAAAGACTAAGCTTTGAAACATTAAAAGGTCTTGGTGTAATTAATTATTGGGAGAAAGGCTGCTGTAGGTTTCTGGTTGGAAGGCCTACAAGCTTCCAGCCACAGGCCTCACAGCAGGCCCTGAGGCCTTCCTTGCCAAGCCACTGCTAGTTCTTCCTCTGGCCTAATGTAACAGTTTAATGTTATTAATAAATATCCATCCAGCAGTTGCCCTGCCCTGTTGCCCCACCAGTCCTATAGTCCTCTAAGGCAGTCAGGAATGTAGATCTCCCACCAGGCTTCCGGCTGCTCCACTGGCCTAATATAACAACCTATAACTATTAATAAATATATTAGTTAACAGAGTTTAGGTTGCAGGTGGTGAAAGCCACCCTTGGTTCAGGGCTTAATCCTCAGAACAAGTCAGGCCGCCAGTTAAGGTGAGCCATGCCTGCTAGCCTCCCGCCAACCCACTAGCTGCTCTGCTGGCCTACTATTACTGTTTATACTTATTAATAAATACAATTGCTAGATCTCCCATGCCCACAGATCGGTAGGATAAACATAGTAAAAATGGACATCTTACAAAAAGCAATATATAGATTCAATGGAATTATCAAAATACTAGCATTATTTTTTACAGATTTTGAAAGAACAAATCTCAACTTCATATGGTAAAAGCAAAAATCCATAGAATAGTTAAAATAATCCTGTACATTAAGAGAACCTCTGGAAGTATCATCATCCCTCATTTCAAGCTGTAATACAGAGCAATAGTATTAAAAACTACACGATACTGTCATAGAAACAGTCTGGTCAATTAATGGAATCAAATTGAAGAGCCAGAAATAAACCCATATACCTATGGACACTTGATTTTTGACAAAGTAGCCAAAATCATAAAATGGAAAAAGGAAAGCATCTTGAAGTAACAGTGCTGGTCTAACTGGATGTCTAATTCCCCCCCCCCAAAAAATGCTAGTAGACCCATATTTATTACCATGCACAAAATTCAACTCCAAATCAAAGATCTCAACATAAATTTGGATGCACTAAATCTACTAGAAGATAAAGTGGGGACAGCTTTGAACTCATTGGTACAGGAGATAGTTTCCTGAGCAGAACACCGATAACTCAAGCACTAAAGTCAATAATTAGTAAATGGGACCTCATGAAATGGAAAAGTTTCTGAAAGGCCAAAGACACTGTCAATAGAACCAAATGGCAGCTCGTTTGAGGTTTATGAGGAAGGAGGATACAATGAGATGTAAAATGAGTAAATGAATAAAAAAATTAAGAAAAAAAAATGATAGGGTCATCTATGTGTGTCTACTGTCTTAAATCAACAAATTAACCTCACCTAACATTTGCTCTTTCATGATATTAACCATTTTAGAACTACTACAATTTTCCATAATCGCAGATCCTTCTTGTCACCATATCATTCATTTCAATTGAGAGATAGTTTCCAGCATAGCTGCTGCTAAATTTTTCCAGTCTTGAAGGGTAATCCTCTTTTGGATAGACCAGGTATTTAACATCTGACTCACATAGGGTGAGGATATTCTATAAGTTAATATTGATTCTTTTTTTTGTTTGTTTTGTTTTTCGAGACAGGGTTTCTCTGTGTAACAGCTCTGGCTGTCCTGGACTCGCTTTGTAGACCAGGCTGGCCTCAAACTCACAGTGATCTGCCTGACTCTGCCTCTCAAGTGCTGGAATGCCCTGCTAATATTGATTCTTTACAAAGCTAAAGATCTTGTATTTTTAAAGGGTTTGAGAGTAATTGTTCTTTTCGTGAGTTTTCACCATTTTCTGGCATTTGTTCCTGGGTAACTAAGAAAACTAGTAAGGGGTTGCCTTTCTATTCCCTCAACTCTTGCTTTAAAGGGTCTGAAATGGAGTTTCACATTTTCTAATGCAGGAGAAGTTTGTATATATAATTAACATTGTCTTTTGTGGTGGCTTACTATGATTCATTGTCTCAAAGGCTATGCGTCATTCCTTGCTCTAGGTTCCAGGCTCCTCAGGAGTCTCCTGAATGTCTTTGGGCATCCAGGTGAATGCACCAGATATATTAGTGAATTATATGACACTGATGTGAGTGCCAGATATAACACGACCTTTTGGACCAGACAGCAGTTTAAATAAAGGCACAGAAACTTACTATTATTTAAAAGCTTAGGGCTATAGTTGGGCAGACTGTCAGCTAGTTCATCGAACTTATCACAACTATTCGACCCCATGACACACCTTGTGGCTAGTTCTTTACCTCGCCACTTACCCCCAATATGTTTGTTCCTTCCTGTGTCCTTGGTCAATCTTCTGTGTCTGCTTTCCTCTCCTAGAAATCTTCTCTATGTTTAGAAGGCCCACCTTCACATTTTGCCAAGCTATTGGCTGTCAGATGTTTACTAAAGCCAATCAGATACAATTCTAGATTGCTTTATATGTGATAAAGGAACATATATTTACAAGATATGAGATTGGTGTTGGCCCCTAGTTTTCTATCAGCACAGAATTAATAATTAAATATGCAGAAACACTGATTCACACAGTGCACCCCAATAGCAGTTTAATCAATGCAAGACTGAGACTATCTGTTTTTTCTGTTTTCTTTTAATTAATTATTTATTCATATGTCATAATTCAAGTGCCTACTAGTTGTGTGTTGTTATTGTTATTTTATTGGTCATATATTCACCTTCATTTGTCATCTCTGTTTCTATATGAAATGCTATCACCCTTCCAAAGACTCCTTTAAGTTATTAACCAGTTTTCTTTCTGTTTTTAAGATCATGCTCAAAAACAATATTATATTCTGCTTATCATTTGAAATTTTATTTAATAGTTGATATTTTCATTAGATATTTCTTTATGTCTATTCAAAAATAGGTAAATGATAGATGGAGAGTATATATATATATATATATATATATATATTTTAAAAGATTTAAATGTTGTTTGTTATGATTTAACAACATTGTTTACTTTCAAAATGATTTTGCTTTAGGTAAATGTTACCATTTTGTTCAAATGACAGTGTCTTTTGCCTTACAGAAGCTTTTCAGTTTCATGAGGTGCCATTTATTGATTGTTGGTCTTAGATCCTAAGCTGTTGGTTTTCTGTTCAAGAAGTTTTCACTTGTGCCGATGAGTTTGACTGTTTTTCCACTTTCTCTTCAAATAGATTTAGTGTGTCAGGCCTTATGTTAAGTTCTTTGATCCACTTGGACTTACTTTTTGTGGAAGGTTATAAGTGTGTGTCTTATTCATTCTTTTACATGTTGAAATCAGTTAGACCAGCACCATTTGTTGAAGATGCTCTCCTGTTCCATTGTATGGCTTTGAATTCTTTGTCAAAAATTAAGTGACCTTAGGTGTGTGGGTTCATTTCTTGTCTTCAATTCGATTCCATTGATCCACTGGTCTGTTTCTATACCAGTACCATGTTGTTTTTATTACAACTGGGTTGTAGTACAGCTTGAAATATGGGTTGGTGATGTCTTCAGATTTTTTTTTTTAATGTACAGGATTGATTTAACTATTCTGGGTTTTTTGTTATTCCATATGAAGTTGAGAATTACTTTTTCAAGGTCTATAAAGAATTGTGGTGGATTTTGATAGGAATTTCATTGAATCTGTATATTGCTTTTGGCAGAATGGCCATTTTTATTATGTTGATTCTACCTATCCATGACCATGGGAGATCTTTGGGGAAAGATCTTCACCAACCCCATATGTGACAGAGGGCTAATATTCAAAATTTACAAACTACTCAAGAAATTAAATGCCAGGAAACCAAATAATCCTATAAAAAATGGGGAACAGAGCTAAACAGGGAATTTGCAAAGGAGGAATCCCTAATGGCTGAGAGACACTTGAATAAATGCTCAACATCTTTAATCATCAGAGAAATGCAACTCAAGACAATTCTGAGATTCCATCTCACACCTGTCAGAATGGCTAAGATCATAACTCAAATGACAGCACATGCTGGCAAAGTTGTGGAGAAAAAGGAACACTCCTCCATTGCTGGAGGGAGTGTGAACTTGTACAACCACTATGGAAATCAGTCTGGAGATATCTTAGAAAACTTGAAATAGTTTTACCTCAGGATCCAGCCATACCACTTCTGGGTATACATCCAAAAGATTTCTCACCAAATCACAAGGAAGTTTCCTCATCTATGTTCATAGCAGCCTTATTTGTAATAGCTAGAAACTGGAAACAAGCTAGATGTCACACAACCGAAGAATGGATGAATGAAAAAAAGATCTGTGTTACATCTACACAATAGAATACTACTCAGCCATCAGAAACAACGAAATCGTGCAATTTGCAGCCAAATTGACGGAACTAGAGAAGCTCATCCTTAGTGAGCTAACCCAGACCCAGAAGGATGCACATGGCATCTATTCACTTGTAATCGGATTTTAGCCATATAGTACAGCAAAACTATGGTACAGACAATGTACCAAAGGGAACAGGTTCTTAGAATTTTTTACCTGTCCGTGAGACACTTTGCCCTAGTGGTGCTGCCTTTTAGACTCCCAGTGTATGATGAGGCTCTTGGCACTCATATGACTGCTGAACTGGGGTGGGAGACTAATATGTAGGGTCACTCCACTCCAGAGGAGTGGGTTGGAAGTGATATGGGATAGAGTGTGGGAGGGTGGGACTGGGAAAGGTTGAAAGAGTATACTATGATGGAGATGTAACCTGAGTAATAAATAAACATAAAAAATGAAAAAAAAATAAAAGAAATGTTACCATTATTACTTTTACCATTTTTGATTTTTGTCAGTATGCAGTACTGCTTCAATCCATTTGTATGAACTGTCATATTTGTTGTTATTATTTAGTGTTTTCTTAAAAATACTAGATTGTAAGTGGGGAATGTAGCTTACCAGAGAAACATTTCCTTCACAAGCAGAAAGACCTGAATTCAGTCCCCAGATCCCATTAAAAAGCTGGCTGAATGGTACTGGTATAGAAACAGACCAGTTGACCAATGGCATTGAATTGAAGACCCAGAAATAAACCCACACACCTACGGTCACTTAATTTTTGACAAAGAAGCCAAAAACATACAATGGAAAAAGGAAAGCATCTTCAGTAAATGGTGCTGGTCTAACTGGATGTCAAGATGTAGAAGAATGCAAATAGATCCATACTTATCACCCTGTAAAAAACTTAAGTCTAAGTGGATCAAGGACCTCAACATAAATCAGGACACACTAACATTAATAGAAGAGAAAGTGGGGAAAAGCCTTGAACTCAATGGCACTGGTAGCAACTTCCTGAATAGAATACCAATAGCTCAGGCACTAAAACAAACAATCAATAAATGGGACCTTATAAAATTGAAAAGCTTCTGTAAGGCAAAGGACACTGTCCTTACAAGAAAACGGCAGCCTACAGACTGGGAAAGAATCTTCACCAACCAAACATCCGACAAAGGGCTAATATCCAAAATATATAAAGAACTGAAGAAATTAAACACCAAAAAATCAAATAACCTCATCAATAAATGGGGTACAGAGCTAAACCAAGAATTCACAGAAGAGGAATCTCTAAATGCTGAGAAGTATTTGAAGAAATGTTCAACATCTTTGGTCATCAGGGAAATACAACTTAAAACAACTCTGAGATTCCATCTCACATCTGTCAGAATGGCTCAGATCAAAAACTCAAATGATAGCATATGCTGGCGAGGATGTGAAGAAAGAGGAACACTCCCCCATTGCTGGTGGGACTACAAACTTGTGCAACCACTTTGGAAATCAATCTGGAGATATCTTAGAAAATTGGGAATAATTCTACCTCAAGACCCAGCCATACCCCACTTGGGCATATATCCAAAAGATTCGAAATGAAACCACAAGGACATTGCCTCAACAATGTTCATAGCAGCTTTATTTGTAATAGCTAGAAACTGGAAGCAACCCAGATGTCCTTCAGCTGAATAATGGATAAAAAAAAAAAAAAAAACTGTGGTACATTTACACAACAGAATACTACACAGCTATCAGAGTAGAGGAAATCATGCAATTTGAAACCAAATGGATGGAGCTAGAAAAGCTCATCATAAGCGAGCTGACGCAGTCCCAGAAAAATAAACATGGTATGTATTCCCTTATAAATGGATATTAACCATACATCACAGGATAACTATCCTACAACCCACACACCCAAATAGGCAGGAACCTAGCATATCTATCCTAGGAAAAATTTTACCCATCAGTGAGTCATGGAATCTGCTGCAGGTTAGTAGAACACCATACCCTAGATGGTATGCCATATCAAGCCCCAGTACAAGTGGAAGCTCTTGGCCCTCACATGACAGATCAAGCCCCAGTACAAGTGGAAGCTCTTGGCCCTCACATGACAGAAGATGTGAGGGAGTATGATATGTGAGGGTCCACCTCATCTGAGGAGAAGGAGAGTACCTCTTGGCAAGAAAAAACCCT
Organism: Lophiomys imhausi; assembly: GCA_907164525.1. NCBI lineage: Eukaryota > Metazoa > Chordata > Mammalia > Rodentia > Muridae > Lophiomys > Lophiomys imhausi. The sequence goes on along the minus strand of CAJQZJ010031962.1, from coordinate 5,204,965 downwards.
TGCTTCAACTGTAGACAGAATGCTGTCCAAAATGGACAAAACTTGCAAGCAGGTAAGTCGACAGCCTAGCTCTGCCAAGACAGGGTAGGAAAGTCCTTCATAATTCCTGCTCTACAATCAATGTTTGTCAAAGAAACAGCCCAAATGGCTGAAGATTGATGCTGTAATGTATGGAGAGAAAATGGGAACTGTCCAGGCAGCCACTGGTATGTCATTTCTTAGTTTTGGAAGCTGCTGGCCCGCATGTCCTATATAATCAGATATATTTATCCCTCTCAGGTCTCTGAAGTGGTTGAAGAATAGATAGCTAGAGTTTCATAGTTAAATTTTGAGTTGTTTAGGAATCAAGAGGGTGGATCTAAGAAGATGTTTGTAAAATTGCGATGCAAGTTAGTATGAAAGATTAGTTAGATAGAGAACTTAAAACTCATGGAGATGGTTAGATAGTAGAATGTTAAAGTCAGGTGCCAAATACATATGGACTGGACATTGGGAATGTATGCTCAGCCCTATAACTCTCATAATTGTGGCCTATTTATTTCTGTTGTTTTGTATTGTATTTATTGTTATAAGAGAAAGAATCATTTGTTGAACTGAAAGGGAAGCTTTGGAGGGGGGAAGATATACTTTAAACTCAGAAAAAAAAAGGAAGAGTATGGGGAGTTGAGGGGGAATTGGGTGGGAGGGTGGGACTGGAGGGGGGAGTAGGGACGGGATTGTGATTGAGATGTAACTTGAAGAAATAAAAAATAAATTAAAAAAAAAGAATTCAAATTGGAACAAAAAAAAATCTGGCTGAACACTGTGACATAGCAACATTTCTATCATTGGGGAAGTAGAGAGAAGGGAATTCAGAGCAAGCAGAAAAATCTAGACTATACACAGGACCATGTTCAACTGACAGTACTTATATAGATAAATAAGATAAAGAGTATTCCAGAAATTTAGAATCACTCGTAGGCCTTCACATGCATGCAAAGATTTTGTGATCCCCTCCACACACATGCACACACACACACTAATACTAAGACACACTTACATCACAAACATATAATAGATATGGGATTTTATTTCATTCAGCATAGAAGAGAGCTTCAACTTAAGTATTTTCCTTCACCTTAATTTTTTTTTTTTTTTTTTTGCTTGCTTGTTTGTTTGGTTGGTTTGGTTTGGTTTTTTAGGGGGAGGGTTGACTGGATTATTTGCTTGCTCTCCCTTTGACCTCCTCAGGAGCTGTTTTTGTTTACTTTTTTTTGTATTGTTCTGGAAAGTATGCTTCTTTTTTAATATTTGTTAGTCATTTCTTTCAATTTTTTCAAATGTATTCAGAATGCTTTCTTTATTAATAAAATTTAAATAGTGACAAAATTATTTTTAAGATTTTGTTTTATATTTATGTGAAAGTATCTGCACATTTGTATGTATGTACGTAATGGGCACGATGGTTCGTGTGGAGGCTAGAAGAAAACATCTTGTTTCCTGGCACTACTGGAGGGACATTCAGACATAGGTAGCCAGATGTGTTTCCTGTGAACTACACCAGGATCCTCTGCAAGAGCAGCAAATGCTATTAAACATTGATCTATCTCTCCATCCCTGAAAACTAAGTTTTCTGACACTCTCTATAAAGCGGAAAATGTAATGTTTTAAATATAAATATTAGCAAATTCAGTATATCATATAAGCTGGACCATTCTCAGTACCTTTCTTGACTGCTCTCTTAAACAAGTTAACTTGTCAAGTTCTAACTGCTGGATGGATGGGTTTGTCTTGCTTCATTTCAAACATTCCCTAAGATAGATGTGTATTTAATGCTGTCTTAATAAGAAGAAATAGTATAGGTATAGAAATGGTAAAGGAGGTGAAAAAACATGGTCAGGGACACACAAGAACAGTAGACAGTTTAGTACAAATATTGTACTAAACAGTTCCCCTGATTTTTTTCTATCTCACTTTAGTATGGCATATCCTGTAAATGATGACTTCACAGCTCCACAGTATATTTTTAATTGATACTGCATAGACCAGCACTTCCTCCAGTGTAATTGTTAGAGCAAAACTATTTCTATTTTCTCTCTTTCAACTAACTGTATTTGAACTATAATCACAATTTATTTTCACCTGGGAATGGAAGATAAGGTACAATATGATAGAAAGTCCAATCCTAGACCCTTAAAGCTGACGTTTACTTTGCCTATACAAAATTCTAAAGAGTAACTTCACATTACTCCAAGCTATGCTCAGGAAAATTATACCTCAACCAACAAAATGTAACAAAATTAATCGAGTTGTTCTGATTTTTTATTGAGTTTTATTTGTTTGTTTGTTTAAATCAGATTGGGAGAACTGAAACCAGTGAGTGCATAGTTTTTTGACTTTCAGGCTTGTACTTGAATTTTGATTGGCTAATGATCAAAAATGGTGATCAAATGTGGCATACTAGACAAGCATGGGAAAGGAAATCAATGACTGAGAAAGAAAAGTGATTAACCTTGAACACATTTCATCATTTGTCCATTACTGTTAATCATGGAAACTTCCTTGGAGTCCACAATTTTTTCAGAGAGTACTGAATGTTATTACCATATTTTATAGTATAGATGGATTTACTAACGAGAGCAATTCTTTGTTTCCCATTATTTTCTATTGACTGTAAGTTAATTGCTAGCAAAAGGAAAGTTGTATTATAAGTACTCTTTCTATTATATTTGATGATGTTTCTTAATGTACACAAGATATTGTTATCAGTGATTCATTAAGAAGAATGCAGAATTCTACACCAAATTATTGACATTTTCAATAATAATATCATTATGTTGTCCAATTTCCAAGGAGTTCAATATTGAAAAGTTTTGGTCTTTAAAAAAACAGATTCCTCTGTTCTAAAAATTTAAATTTATGTAGTTCTATTATAACTTTTATGTGTATGTTTGCCTTCACTATTTTGCAATTTATAAGAATAGACACTTTAAAAATAATCCAAAAGGAGAAATAATTGTGCAAAATTAAAAAAAAAAGAATTATACAAAGAAGTATCTTATTAAACACATACTTAAATTCCTTTTCCTCCAGTCATTTAGTGCTAATTATATTAGCTGTCTTGAAGGGATAAGAATAGCTTGCTTTCTAAAATTCTAGTTGCTTAAGTCTATAAGAGTTCTTAGTACTTCAAACACATTGATTGCTAAGTGTTCTAGTTTCAAGACATAACACATTGTATTTATTAGTGATTTTAAATATAGTAATATAGGATTGTTCTCAAGTTCTGTAGACATGAAAATGAAAAGTTTTATTTCTTTATTTTTCTTTTCTTCCAGCTTAGCATGCTGTTCCTAATGTTGTAAAAAATGTGGTGCTGACAGGTATAGCACAAGTTTCTCTGTCTATCTGGCAAGTTCTGAATGAAAAATATTCTAGCTTGCTCTTTTTCTGAAGAGTCATCTCACTGTATTTTATAGGTTATTTCTTGAACTATTCAAAACACAGAGTAAATAAAATAATACAAGAGACAGGAATGAATTATACATAGACATGTAGAAATAGAAACATAGAAAGTTATCAATATGACTTTCTCTGTAGAAGGGAAGGAACTCTCAAAGCTGAAAGAATTTTTCAATAAATGAAAATGTTTCATAGACTATCATATGCAAAATTTAGGGAGGCTTTGAAAATCTCATGAAGTTTCAAAGTTACAGATTTTGGTTCAAGGAATAATCCAATTTTGTCAGGTTTTTTTCAACCTGGGCCATTCTGTGTTTTCTCACACTGTTATAGATAAATTCCAGATAAATAGACAAACAAATAGATTGAATAGTATTTAAAGAGTGATTAAGACACATATTTTATCATATTTTAGTTATGAAAATATATGATCTAATAAAATTTACATAAAATAACTTTTCGTTTCATTTCTTACTGTTAAGTAAATTAGTTTCATTCATATGGTTTCCAATTTAAAAAAAAGTTGGAATTCTTTTTTTTTATTAAATACTTTATTTTTTTTCTTCAAGTTACATCTCAGTAACAAACCCCTCCCTATTCCCCCTTCCTATCCCGCCCTTCCACCCTCTTCCCCCCAGAAGTTTCCCCTTTCAGTACAACAGATGGTTCCTTCTCTTATAACAGTAAGTATTATACAAAACAACAGATATAAATATGCCACATTTATGAGAGTTAAATGGCCCAGTATACCTTCCCAATGTCCAGTTTATACATATTTG
>CAJQZJ010031962.1:5166401-5200345 GCA_907164525.1 Lophiomys imhausi | reverse complement strand
CATTCCTGCTTCAGTCTTCAGCCTTTGGGTCCTGTTTCTATGACAGTCATTTGTTGTAGAGCAGGGATTATGAAGGACTTACCTACCCTGTCTTGGCAGAGTTAGGCTGTCGACTTCCCTGCTACCAAGTTTTGTCCTTTTTGGACAACTGTCTATCTGCAGTTGGTGCAAGGGGTTTTTTCATGCCAAGAGATAGGCTTGCCACTAATTCAACCATCTTACAGTGGAGGTTCTTCAATGCTTATCTTCTACTTGGAGTAGAATAGGGGGTGCTGTCAGGCGCTGATACGTCTCGATATAAAAAAAAAAGAAAATCTTGATTTAAGATAACATCTTTGAATGCCATATTCTGCAGATCTCTTGGGGTGTTTGAAGATGCCCTATCCATCTCTTGTATTTAGATAAGCAAATGTTGCTTGTCTCTTAGCAACTTTATTACTGGGTAGTTTAGAGAATATCTGTGATAGACTGTCATAGTAGCTAACAAAGCGACATGTTTGCATGACTAGGAGTTTGTTTTACTTAACTATCCTAGACCGTTTTAGATGGTTGGTGTCAAGAGGTCAGAGCTTCACATTTTATTTTTAAGTATCTCTAGGTATGATACCATTAGGAAGCGTTACCTTTAAATTTGTATCAATATACAAAGATCTATTTAATTGTGGTTAAATATACTCTTAATTATGTATCAATATACAAAGATCAATGCCTATGTAGCCCAATACAATCTTAATATTACGTCCATATACAAGGGTCAATACCATTGTGGCCAAATATAATCTTAATTTTGTATCAATATACAAAGATCAATACCGATATAATCCAATACAATCTTATTTTTGCACAATAAACAATGGTCAATATCACTTTAGCCAAATAAACTACTAATTTTGTATCAATATACAAAGGTATAAGGGCATATACAATAATCTGCCCCTTCTTCTTGGACCTTCCTGTACTATGTCTATATCTCATTTTTCTCAAGCCTATGCACTCCTACATAGGAGAGGAAGAAGGATACAGAAAAGGAAAAGTAGGAAGTCCCTGGGGCTAACCTCCAAAACCCATTAAACAGGACCATTTATCAGCTTGTAATCTCTTCCCCTAAATATCGGAGTTTTCAGTTATCCTTCAAATAACCAAAAAGAAGGGTGGAGAAACACCTTCCCCACCCTCTGGGCATGGGACATCGCTCTCTTAAAGTGACTTCCTGCTGATTTGGGTCGTGGTAGACCTGTATGGGGCCCGAACCCAAATGGAAAAAATGGTTAAAAATGTTAGTACACTCCTTTTATGTTCAGTCCTTCTGTTCTCAGCTGTTTAGATGACATAAGGGGTTTGTAGGCAGAAGCTGATCTTGCAGGCTTCACTGAGGTTCCTGCTGGGGCATTGTGTAGAGCTGAATGGTCCCAGTGACATTGGATTGCCGTGGTGGTTGCAGGCCCCCAGTGGAGACAGCTATTGAGGAAGTCTGCCAGGCAGAATCAACTGGGTCACATGTAGTCCTTGGTGCCTGATTCTGCTCTCTGCTGAGGTTTCCGCTGTCCAGCCATCCCCGGGCTCCCCTAATGGACGCTTTGATTCTCCCATGCCTTTGACTTCAGCGGAGACGGGGTGGGGGGGGGGGAAGCACCGTAGAGTTGGTGGTCTTATGTATTCTGGAGTCATACGAGCAGGGTGGTGAGGGTGCATACTCTTGGTCCCACCATTCAAGAAGAGTACACCCTTGGTCCCAGCTCCCAGCACACTGGAGACAGAAACGGGCAGATCCCGGAGCTCAGGGTCAGCCTGATGCAGGGCAAACTCTAAATAGAGAAAGACTTCGATCCAGGAGTGGTGGAACACATCTTTGATCCCTTCAGATGGGAAACACAGGTCTCTGATCCCAATAATTAGAGTTCAGAGACACACACATGGGATTTGGAGGGACCTAGGTTTGGAGGCTACTTACAAAAGGCCTTCTCGATGCAGGCAGATTGTCCTTTGGGATCTCAAAATATATACCCTGGAGCTGGTTTAGCTCCAAGGTGACAGAATGATTTCTTCTTTAACCCGGATTGAAAGATAACGCTTTGTATGTTGTCAGAAGGCCAAATTTGCTTCAGAATAAGTACTACCTAGCCCCCCCCCCCCAAAAAAAAAAGAGGGCAATTGTCCTAGGGTTGGGATTGGGGCAGGGCTCTGTTCTTATCTTTCCAGGAAAAAGTTGGAATTCTAAGCCAGACCAAATGCTAGCATGGAGAGTGGAGTTAGACACAATTTGACCCATAGTGATGGAGATATTTGCAATTGTTATCTTTTGGGAGAGGGAGCAGGGAACACCAAAACAGCTTTAAAATTCATGAAGTGCAGCCCACTGATGATGGGTGTGCCTTGGAGTGCCAGATCCCCCAGAGAGGACTTTGCCTCTGACGATTTCATACTGTTTGGAGTTTTGCTCTGCTTGCTGTCCTCACATCACATCCCTTAAAATCTAGGAATCATGTGAAAACTCTGTGGTTGGGATATATCATATGAGAGAAGACTACTTTCAATAAAAATAAATAAATAGTATTTGGGCAACATAATTTTGTCTTGAAGGGGCGTGAGGGTAGAATAAAGGATGAAATGTTAGGTGGGTAGGGAAGAGGAAGTTATTAGGGAAAGGAGAGTGAATATAAATTTAAAAACCTTGTAACACTGTTGGGGGGAGAAAGAAATACCTTAAACTAAAAAAAAAAAAAAAAAAACAAAGAAGGGAAGAGGATGGGGGTCGAGGAGGAGGAGGGTGGAAGGGTGGGACTGGAGGGGGAAGTAGGGAGGGGATTGTGGGATTGTGATTGAGATGTAACTTGAAGAAATAAAAATAAATTTTTATAAAAAAACATTGTAACAAACTTTTACATAACTAATGAAATTTTCAGAAAAAGAATAAAGTGCTTTTTCTGAACAGAAAGCTCAGCTATTAAAAGCTATGGTCACAACAAAAATGTCAAGAATAATTTTCCTGTTCATCAGCAATATAACATCAAAATTTGTTCACTAAATCTTATATAAAATTTAACCCTTGAATAATTCCATCCATTAATGAAGTCAAAGCCTTCAAGATCCTGAGATCACCCAGAGTTGAATCTGTTGGTTTGATCCAAACTTCGAAGACATAAGCTTTTGGAGAGAATACATAGTTTATAAATTAAAATGATGAGAACCATAGGGCTCTTCAATTAGTTTGTAATATTATCCAAATACATAAAAATTAAAATAACACACAGAATAGTATGAAAAGCAATTATATATTTTTCTGTTTTAGTTGTTCAAAAATATGCCTCCAGTAACCCATTTCTTCCAACCTAGCCCTCCTTTCCATCACCATCCATTAATATACTCAGATATGAATTAGCAAATGGTGTAATCAATTGAAGAAATTAGAGCTTCAAAACCCCATTTACCTACATCAATTTACTTGTTAATTTTATTTGTAAAAATTATCTATTCTGTAAATGTATCAAATTGCTTATTATACATTCATCTGCTGATGGACATCTTGCATATTTCCACTTCCTGACAATTGTGAATATAGCAGCAATGAGCATGGATGAGCAAGTCTCTTTAGTAGGATTTGAAGTCGTTTAGGTATATGCTCTAATGTGTATAGCTATATCACATGGTAGACTAACATCTAGCTTTTTGAAGATCCTCCAAACTGATTTCTACTGTGACTGTGTCAGTTTGCATTACCACCAGAAATAAACATTTACTTTTCTGCACACTCACGTTAGTATTTGTCATTATTTGTTTGCTTCTGTTTATCTATTTGAATTGATTATTATTATTATTATTATTACTATTAATTATTATTATTATTATCATTGATGTTCTTACTGGGGTAAGATGAAATTTCACAGTAGTTTTAATTTATATTGTCCTGGTAGCTAAGGATATCGAATATTTTAAAAATATATTTTATCCATTTTTATCGATCTTTTCAGAACTGTTTAATTCCATATTCCATTATTTTAAATAGATCATGGAGCTGAAAATAATCATTTTGAATGACATAATCCAGATTTTGAAAGATATCTGCTGCATGCTTTCTCATTTGTGGATGTTAGATTTGAATCTTTACATATTTGAGTCTTAATTGGAATAGTCACAGAGGTCAGAAAATTAGCAAGTGGCCATGAGTAAAGATGCATTTTCAAGGTAGTAAAGATAAAAGTCAGTGATAGAGAAGGAAAAAGTGCAATAATGGAACAGTAAGTGTTCAGTGAGGTGGTAGATGGTAGGGAAAGGTCAAGGAGTGCATATGACGTTGGATAAAGACCTTCTGAAAATATATGAAAAATTACTACTGTGGAAACTTTTGAAAATATAAATATGTGCATATATAAATATACTTTCCATTTAATAATGCTCTAATGGGATTACTATACCCCTAGTAGACACCACAGGTCAATAAACAAAAAATCTAGTATTAGAAATGGGTTAACTTTACTGGACCTGTTGGCCAGTAATGTCAATAGATCCTTAAATATTGCATGCTTTTTCTGTACTTGGTTACATTTCAGATCTTGATGATAAGACCCCATTGCTAATCATATCAACTTGATGCATAGAACATGGGAAAAACAAATTGATATTGACCTAGAATCCTCAACCTACTAGTTATGTTTCATAGTGATAGTAGGTGTTATAACTGCTATCAGAGCAGTAAAGTAATAATCAGTCTTACCCAACCACAAGCCCTTGGAGCTACAGAGATGACCTGCCTGGCCCAGTCCAACAATAGTGGCAGTAATGTCATTAGAGTGGCAATTATTTTCTGATTGAATTTAAGCCCCATGATATACAAAATGAAACCCAAAGCTGGTACAGTTGTTGATCCCAAGAACCTATGGCTGGAAAAGTCACAGGCCCTACAAGAGAACCTACCATTAATACTCTGCCAAACAGATATTATACTAAATTGACTCCTACAGAATTTTCACTATAATATTTATTACTACAGCTTTCAAACTCCATCATAAAATCTTGTTTTTGTTGCAGATACTGATTCCTGTACAGATTTACAGCTAGTCAGGGTGTAGAAAATATGTGACTTAAGAGTACTTAACCCTAACTGATGTGTCTGTTTTACAATCCCTCCCTGTCAACGTTCCTTCCTCATTATGGAAGAGGAAGTAGAAAGCCTGTAAGAGTCAATAGTGGTGGATGACTACAGGGAAGCAGTTTTTTATGAACAGAAAAGTGTAGTGGGACATATGAATTTATAGCAGTCATGATGACATGCATACAACCTATAAAAACTTAAGCCAGACAAAATCTCATCATGGAGGAGAGAGTCATGAATTTGTACCCATAACTAAAGAATTATTACCAATTATTAACTACCAGGAAATAAATAATTAACTTTCTATAAGGGTGTGGCCGCTTGTAAGCATGACAAGTGACAGTGATTTCCATGTGACAGTAATGGGACTCTGGATTTAAAGGCAAAATGAGTAGCCAAAGTTGAATGGTGATGGAATGGGAGTTATTCTGGAAGGATATGAGGGAGTATATTGTGTTTAAGTGAAACAAAATACTGGAAACAATAGAGCTTGAATGTGAATAGTTTTAAAATAATGCTAACTCAATGGCTCAATTTTGAAAACTGTTAATGGTAGGAATACTATTTTTAAAATAATAATTAGAAGTAAGTAAAAAAAAAAAAAAGCATGAAATAGCGATGTTCCAGTTTACAAGACAATTCTCTGGAGGTATCTTCAACAAAACAAAATTTGGAATAATCTTTTTAAATTTTCAAAGGCTGAACTAAATAGAGATTATATAGCAATAAAAAGTCAAGGGTTTATAATACAATAATATACCTTAGTCAGAGCTATAAGGGCAAAGCAAAAATATCAGTAAAAGACTGGTATCATATTATTAGTAGATGTCATAACTGATTAAAAAATTGGGAACATTCTAAAAGTCAATAAGGATTATGCATATATTTTGAAGGATGAGTCCCTGCTAAATGAGAATGTAAAAACAAAGAAATTCATTTCAAATGATTAGTAGCTTAGAAATAATTAGCAAAAAATTTAAGAGAGATCTGTAGTATTTTCCTTCCCTAAATCTTATGTTCTTTAACACTTTTTCACAACTTAGGTAAAGATTTGACACTTGAAGAAAATTAAATCTGAAAAACTAAGTCTTGATTTGACGTTTGACTAAGAAACTTAAGTATGAGATGATTCATAGTGTTCTGTGTTGTGTAAAAAATGAAGTAGTATTAAGTTATAGATATAGCTTTTCCTGGGGAGTTGAAAACATCTCAGTTTTTATATTCATAGTCTCTCACTCAAGTTGAAGAACAACAGAAGTGTCACTGCTATTGTCAATGTCATAAATGCACAAGTTAGATGACTATACAGAGCAAGCTAAACTTCAGACCACTGTGTGCATAGCTATGTTATAGTACCTGTTTACTTCAATTAATCCTTATGAGGAATAAATAGTAGAGAATAGAATATATATGCATCTTAAATCATGACCATGTGTTTTTCAATGAGAGCAATATCAAATAATACATTTAGGCAGCCAAGAAATCTAGTGTCTGCAGGATAACACTTCCCGATCCCCAGTCCAGAAGTGGTTTTTTACCATAGATCAGATCTATGAAGCAACAGTTACTATGTTTTCAGTTTCTAAGAGTATATAAAATGGAGTATTGCAAAAAGATGAATTCACACTTTCCAAGACCATAGAACACCCTGCCCTCACTCTGAACTTACTTCTTGGAACAGCTGTCTTCAGGACAGAAACTTATCATTTCTGTCAGAGTGCATTTGTGGCACTGATCATCAGTTATTAATACAGCTTAAATATAGAGACCATCCATGCTGTGCTCAGTTAACTTTGCACATAGATCCATGGTGCTGCAGGGAAACAGTGATTAGCATACAGCCAGTTTAATTAAAGCACAACATGTGTAGGGACAGGAGCCCCACTCAGTTCATATTCACAAAAAAGATAGGCAGCTCATTAAAAAAATATTGCCTAAAATATCAATGTTATCTCATGTAGAAAAGACATGCAGAAGTAAAACAACCAGAAAAACATGTACACAAATTATTTCTTGACACCAAGAAAGCTGTAGTAAGAGACATTTTATAGCTATGTGTGCTTGATGATAATAACCACTCTAAATCTCTTCATTACAGTAAGCACCAGTTACAAGCTTTAATTTTTGAAACATCAATCCAAGTAAGGTTTCAAATTACTTAGAGTTCTGTATTTCCCTCTTCTCATGTTCAATAATGAAATCATAAGGAACATAATTTGCCAGAAGTTAAAAAGTAACATCACATATTAAAGGCTAGAACTATGATTTTTATACTCAAATAGTGTGCTATATATACATACAGGCAGTCATTTGGATACACTTGCATGCTAAATGGCAATCTCCTCCATGAAATTAAATGGCAAGGCCAAAATCAACTTTCCTGGTTGGTAATGTCTGATGTTTGCAGACAAATACAATTAAAGAGATAATATGCATTCTGTGTACACTGATAGGGAAGAAAATATAAACTCTACACTTCCTCCTTGTATTCTGCCCTGTACACCACACACCTTTGTGATTTTTTTGCACTTTCTTTTTACTCATATTTAATTTTCAGAGTCACAATTTTTAAAAAGTCCCTAAATTATTTTACTCTGTAATTTAACCTGAGAATGATCTTGGGGATTTCTAGAACAGAAAAATAGAAATGTATATTGTGAGATTTTCCCTTTTATTTCTTTATTTTAACATTTCATCTTTTAATTTTGAGGTTATCATATAATTACAACATTTTTTCTTTTCCTACCTCTAAACCATTCATATACCTCTCCTTTCTCTTTTTCAAATTCAATTTATTTTTCATTAATTTTTGTTATATACATGTATGCATGCTTGTATGTATGTGTGTGCATGTGTAAATATAGATTCATATATTCCTAAATGCACAGAGGTTTTCTTTATGAAGTATAAAGACAACACTTATCTGAGAGTTAAAGGGCAAATATTTAAAATTACACAAACAGCAAACTTAACAAGATAAAGATCATTGCATTCCATTCACAATAGCCTTCAAGGAAACAAAATATCTATGGATATATATAAATAAGGATGGGAATGACCTTTAGAATGAACACTTTAAACTTCTGAAGGACATGATATGAAAACATTAAGACAGTCTATGTTCATAGATTGGTATGATTAATATTGTGAAAATGAACCTTTTACCCAAAAGTATTTAAAAATTCAGTGTAATCATAGTCAGAATCCCCATTTTTTCTTCACAAAAGTATTTGAACTTGCAAACAATATTAATGATGGTCACTATATAATTATTTTCATTATGTTTTACTAATAGTCATAAGTAGACACAATTACACTAATTGCTTTGTGCCATAATAATGATCCAGAAGATAACTCAGTAGATTTGGATCTACAGTTCTGACTTTCATATGTGCAATTTGAAAAGAATATGAGAAACAAATCAATATGAAAAACCTCCTAAAGGGAGACATTTAGTCTGGGAAAACCACAAACTCTACTTGATGTGAGGACTTCCCAGTGCAATTAAATGACCACGTGTATTTATTACTGTTCTTTATTTCCAACAAGCGCATCTAGGTCAGAGATATAAGTATTTTTCTTCAGTTATACCAGAGTTTTTCCAGAAGCCATAATGCCTAGACAAAATTGAATTGAATTGTCTTTTCATATATACATAGATGCAAACTACATGTGGTACTAACTACACTTCGACCTACTTTAAATGTATATCTAAGCAAACCTATGCACAGTCTTACAGATGTATTTAAAATTTTATTTGTGGGGATTATGACTAAATTAGTATGTTAATACCTACACCCATTTGCAAGCACACTTTCTAGGATTTTACATTAGTAGTTCTCAAAATATGTGTGTAGTTAAAACTATATCACTGTTATGTTATATATTTGTTTTATAGATAAGAATAATTAGCACAGACTTCAAGTAATATGAAAATATAATGCCTATAAAGGAATCCTGTAATTTTGTTTAACAGCAAAGTGAGAACCCATGTGACCAGCAGCATGATAATTAAAATTTCTTTTACACAATTTGTCCCCTTTAGATTGCTCACCATATCACATTTTTTTCATCTACAAATCACTATTTCCATGGCACTTTCCTAAATGATTAATGTAATTATTAAATAATAAAATGAATGACAAGAACTAATGTAGAGTCTAAGAATATCTTAAAGAACATTTGTGTCTGATATTATGTTAATGATAGATATAAATTTGTCAATCATACATTATAAAAGACTTTTGAAATTGCCTTGTATAAATGTATTTTATGGTTAAGCAGATTAATTTGTTAGTGAAGTTCTCACCAAAAAAACCATTAAATCAATTTCAGCTTGAAATCCGGTGAGCACATTAGGAAGGTATATTATTTTCTTATAATAATAATACACATACAAATAACAAAAATATTTATTCTGGAGTCAGAGACAATTATTAATTGGTTTAGGTTTTTACATTAACATATACACTTTTATTTAATCTGAAATATTCTGTTCCTTTCTATACTATATAGCTAACTTAATTAAGCAACTTGGGAATTTCTTTGGCATTGTCTCCTACTAACAGTGGGGGAACATGAACATAGACTTTTTTTCCTGTCAATAAGACACTTTGCCCTAGTGCTGCCTTGTAGGCCCCCAGTGTATGAGGAGCTCTTGGCCCTCCTATGACTGCTAAACTGGGGCGGGGAACTGTTATGTAGGGACACTCCACTCCAGAGGAGTGGGATGGAAGGGATAGGGGGTAGAGGGTGGGAGGGTGGGACTGGGACGGGTGGAAAGAGGACACTATGATGGAGATGTAACATGAAGTAATAAATAAATAAAATTTAAAAAATAGAAACTCCGATTTTATAAAATAATTCAGATTCTAGATATCTGCTAAGTTATACAATATTGTCAAAGGAAATTACTTCTTTTTTAAGCAAATTATTTCTTATTGCTTTGTTTATACAATGCTTAATTTGCAAAAATAAACAGTTCTAAAGTGATTTTCTTATGAGAATAGGTAAATTACAGAAGTCTTATGAAAAATTGCATAGGATAAAAATACTATTGCCAAGTAGGATATGGCAGTTTATTATTCTTAAAGAGAAGAAGATACATTTTCTTATGGTTCTTTCTGGAAGACGCATAATGTCCAAAGATTTCGGAGATGTTTTTTTTGTCTAGGATGAAAGACACAATAGCAAGAATATTACTAATGAGAGGTATACACATAGGCAGATGTAGAGAAAAGAGTAGGATAATAATATTCTCTAGGGGTGCAACATCACAATAATCATGGAAATGTTAATTTTAAAATGACGGTTGATAGAACATCAATTTGAGACTGGAAATAATAAGAAAAGATGTTCTTTACTTACAGTGAAACATTTCTGGAGGTTGGGGAACTGCCTAATAAGGAATGAGGAGCAGAATTCGGATTCCACCACTCACATAAATGTAAGCCACCTAGTGGTCTGCCTCTAATGCTGGCACTGTGAAAAAATGTGCAAGGGAACCAGAAGGTAAGGTGTCTAGACAACAGTCATGTCAGCAAACACTGCACTTAACTGAGAGACAGCCTTCATGAGTGAGATGGACAGCAATCCAGGAAACCAGGAGGACTCTGGACAAGAACTTCACATCTTCTCAGGCATGTGTGCACGTGTGCATCCACACACAGCTGAACACACATATATGGGTGCCTACAATACAGAGACATGAGCAACAACACCACAACCTAAAACTGATTCAAATAGGACAACAAAGTTCTGGCAGTGGTGGAGCACTCCTTTAATACCAGCATTCAGGAGGGGAAGACAGGTAGATCTCTGAGTTAGAGGTTAGTGTGGTATAAAGTGTGAGTTTGAGGGCAGCAGGGCTACACAGAGAAACCCTGTGTCAAAAAAAAAAAGACAAACAAATCAAAACAAAAACAAAATAAAAGCAACAACTAAATCAATAACAGAAAAAAGCAATAAAAGAAGGAAGGAAGGGAGGGAGGGAGGGAGAGAGAGAGAAGGAGAGAGAGAGAGAATAAAGCAATTAAAAAAAACATGTTAAGAAATAGAACAAAGCAGCTTTTGATGACCATTAGTGATACCATAGACAAAATAGGTGATTTATTGTCAGAAGACATGATTGGGCAATGTAAATCTTTCTTTTTACTTAAATTAGTTTTAATTCATTCTTATTTTAAAGAATTTATATATTTTCAATTTTGTAATGGTATGAACATAAGTGTTGATGGCAATATAGATTATAAACTGTGACATATGTAAATATTCAACCTTTCCATTTTTTGAAACATCGCTGCTTCCTTAGAGTCACAGTATAATCAAGTGATACCTTTTTCATAAAGAAACCAGAGAACAGTTTTGTTCATAATCCTTCTTGAAGTTTGTTTCCATAATCCGTGATTCCTGCTGCTATTTTCTAACATGGAGCATCTTTGGTCATTTCTCTTACCTACATTTCACTGTATCCTCATCATTTTATTTATTTTATGCACTCATGCTTCTGAAGAGATTGCTATATTGGCATGGGTCATGAAAGTTAGGTGGCCTGGGATCAGTACTCGCACTTGCAATTAATAAGGAAAGTAGAAAGTGTCACTTCCATGTCAAACTCTGTCCCTCTAGTCAGAGAAATTAAGGCAATCAATGGAATCAACATAGAAAATAAAGCCAGATCTCTACATGATATGAAGCCAGAGAATTACCAGTGAAACTTAATTTTTGATTTTCATCTTAATTAATTAATTAAACTTAATTAATGTTTGATTTTTATCACCAAATTTATAAGACTGCTAAAGATTGTACACATACCAGGGAGAAATCACTTGACAGCATTCACACAGGAGTTTTATTCTCAGTATGTGGTGAAGATCCTTCTTTTTGGTGTTACACTGTTCTTTCAGAGATCCAAAGATAGGATGAATAGCAAAATTATGTCAAAGGAGATAATATTAAGACAGAGAATATTTCCTGATATGATCAGTAACTAACATTTTTACAGAGTATGCCTTTTATCCTTAGACATAAGATGGTTAAAGTTTTAATTCTTTAAAGTTCACAGTACAAACATACATATTGACTTGTAAAAAACGATAGCTCATTTCATACATTTCTTTATTCTAGAAGTCAAAGAGTAAGGTTTTATTTCCTGTGACTGACTGCTTACAATTTCATAGACATGTGTCCTAAGAATGGTGACTTGCTTGGCTGAAAACAAATTTTGTGGAATTGCTCACAAAAGCGTGAGTCCTATTCATGATCTGTGCTCATGACTTAACACCCTCCAAATCACCTCATCTTCTAATATCATTGTTTTGGAGTTATGATTTCAGGATATGGTTTATTGGAATACAGAATAATATAGACCATCTGTTGATAAAGAGTCTATAGTCAAAAGTTTTCAATTTTCAATTTCCAAAAGATGAATATATGTCAGTTATTCCATGACTTGTATTCACTTCACTTGTTTATGCAACAATTATGCATTTTTGTGTCTTTTGATGAGAACACCAAGTCATTATACAAAGAAATCACTGGAGATAATACTCAAAAAATAAAAGCTAAAAGTAAGCTTCTCATGTGACAACTATACCACTCCTTTGCATGTAATCAAAGGACTCCTTATCTTACTTCATAGATACAAGTTCAGCTTTATTCAGTACTGCTATGCTTGGAATCCTAGGAAATAAAAATAAATATACTTCAATTGATGAATGGATAATGAAATCTTGGCACATATAGAGGATGGAATTTACGAGCAACATATATTTTAAAGTTGGTTTATCATGCTACTTTCTCTGCATAGGAATTTTAGTTTGCATATATTATAAACTGAGACTATTGAAAATGATTAAATCACATTAAAATATCTCATAACTAGCAGTTTACATCCAGAGTACATTTCAAGACTAAAATGGTGTTTTATTCTGTTCATTAAGTGATAATCAGGTGATTCATCTCAATAAGTTAAATAAATTAATTCTTTCCAGATATCATAGCATACAAGGCTTTAGGGTTTTGAGATTTTTATTAACTAAAGTATGAAGCAGCTAACCATAAGTGAATCTTGTACTTTTAGAGTTAAAAAATAGCAATTTTCATTTCTACATAGCCGGAAGCCACTTACTATATCTGGTTATTTTTAATAGATTACTCAGTGGTTGGTGAGTTTTAGAGGAACTTTAATCCAGGGATCATATC
The DNA here is from genome assembly GCA_907164525.1 of Lophiomys imhausi. Lineage (NCBI taxonomy): Eukaryota > Metazoa > Chordata > Mammalia > Rodentia > Muridae > Lophiomys > Lophiomys imhausi. Next base: position 5,187,054 of record CAJQZJ010031962.1, on the reverse strand, counting down.
CAAAGACATTCTAGGTCTTATATGAGCCAATTGGAATGCAAACATTCTCTGGATTGTAGTATGATCTCACTAGAATGCATTATGATCTGGCTGGAATACAGTATGATCTGGCTGGAATACATATATGTCCTTAGTACACACCTTTAATATGAAACAAAGGTAAGGTTAGTTCATAGGAAGAAGCATCCATGTTTGAAAGTGACATCTAATTGAGGGACAGGAAAATGACAAATCAGAAAAAGATTTGAGAGAATGAATCAGAGATAGGATACACGCAACACTCATTAAAACTGGAGAGGAAGAGAGGCTACTTAAGAGCAGCACAGGAGGGAGAAGAGAGCTTCTACTGAGAGTTGATTACAGGGACATTTACTGACTTCAAACATAGATTGACATCCATGATAAACAAGGCACTATCAGATCTAGATGTGAGAAAGGTACTAATTGAAATTTTAGCTTTCAAATGCTGAGGTAAACAAAGTTCTTAGACCTTCAAAAGCTTGATCAGAACCCATGGATGAATGGATTATAACTACTGCTGATATTGACCCTAATGAATTTGTAGTTGGACAGGCAGTAGCAATAATCCTAAATATCATAATGCCATTGTTTTCACTGTGGGAATTGAGGCCATTTGAAAAGGTACTCTAGAGTAGGCATTACTAGAGACTTTTCTAGAAGACCTCAAACTTCCAGGAATTGTAGAATATTTAGCATTGAACTAATGATACAGATCCGCAAGAGATATGTGAGGTAATGTCCTAAACAATGGAAACCTGCTCATACATAAGCCTTTAAGTATATGAAGCTCCCTAAGGGTGTTTGCTCTTACCCCAACAACAGAAAATACAAGCCTCATATATCCTGTCAGCACTTCATAGAGCAACTAGAGAAAACTAAACATGCACTGGATATCTAATACATGCTACAAACTTATCCATAAGTAAAAATCTCACACTATCACCGAAAATTTAATACTGCAAAATATCAAATGTTCATGGACTTCTAACCTCAAATGACAGTAGGAATGGCTTTAGGAAGAAGTAGCCTAACATATTAAGGATTTATTGTTCAATCAGGAATTATAGATGAAGACTTCAAGAGAGAGAATGGGAATATGGCTCACATAAAGAAAAATATGAACTTTAAAGCAGGAGATAGGATTGCTCATCTTTTTCTGTTTCCATATGGTAAAGACAAAGCAGCTCCAATTGAAAAACAGAAGGACTTAGAAGTACTGATATACAGGTTGTTTGGCACACTGTTATCAGTATCTAGAGACCAAAATTAAATTGATATTAAAATTAAATGGCATTGAAATTGAAGTTTTGGTGGACACAGGAGATGATGTAACTATAATTTCAGAAGAATATTGGAATCCTCATTGGCCCATTCAGAAGTTATCTTCACAGTATATAGGGGTTGGAACATTATCCCAAGTAAAACAAAGTGTAAAACAACTTAAACATGTGGAACAGAAGGTCAAATAGGAAGATTAAAACCTTATGTGGCAGATACAGCCATAAACCTATGGGGGAGATATCTACTACAACAGTGGGGGAGCCCAGATTAATATTCTTCAATATCAGACCACAAATACCTATTTTATATGAAACTGTAAATTGACATCTTATGTATTATGGCTTGATTGTTTCTGTGTTTAAATGGGTAAGAAGCCCAGTTTACTAGCATGGAGCCTTGCCTGGAAAGTGAGTGCCTAAGTGACTAGTTTAAAAGTAAGAAATGCTAGTTCTTGATATGTGTGGACTAATAAACATCTAATGGTACCTCAATAAACAGAAGTTTAAGTTTATTGAATTGATAATTGCTTTTGTAATAATAGTTAATTTTTAGATTAAAAAGAAAGGGACATATAATAGGTACAAGGAATATTGTAACTATCAAATATCCACTGGTAAAATATAATAAATTTGAGGCAAACAAAACCAGATATGACTAAATATAGAAAAATGAGTTTATATGTACTATAACTTACTTGTCTTTAATTTTTATCCTTCCCCATAAATGTCTATGATTGGAATTGATTTGATTGTGGTAAATGACTGTTATTATTTTAATAGGTGATCAAATGGATCTTGGGGGAAAACATTAAAAAAGTACATTTGCTTGCTATTTCTGTCAATTATATGAAAACTTTAAAGCTCTGAGAAACATTTTAGTTTTTATTTCAGATTGTCTTTGTTTAAAGAGGTATAAGTGGTTAAGATGACACTGGGTTAATTTCAGGTACTTAAAGACAAAGCTAGTATGACCATATTGGAAAATTATTCCTGAAAGTTCTAGGGAATCTTTAACATTATAGATAAACTGACTATAAATAATAAGTGAGTTCCAGTATACTATTTCTCTTTCTGGAGCACAGTGTTTCCATTAGTAAGAGCTTCTTCTGTGTTTTTCATTGGTTTGAAATAATTATAGATAATTTTTAACTGAAGTTAATGTTTTACATGATGCCTTATGTTCTCTATTTATTATTCTCTGTTTTTTGTGATTTTTAAAATGACTACTAATGTGAATATATGTTCTTACCTCTTTTGGTCTTATCGAGTAGATGTTTTCAATTACCTTTTCTTCTATAATAAGATAAAATGATTAAAATAGGAAGCTCTTGAATTCTCTCTCTCTCAGTGTCTGTGTGTGTGTGTGTGTGTGTGTGTGTGTGTGTGTGTGTGTGTATCGCGTTGTACTCTGATGTAATTGTAGTTGACCATTATATTTACACATCTACATTTATATTTGTCTCATAAAAATTCTAAAACTATATTTTTTCTATATGCTTAATTTTGAGTAAATGGAGATATTTTAAAGACAATATTCATAAATTACATCATCTAAAAAATAATAGTGTATTTGATTCCTGAAAATGAGAAAAAAATTACAAGTAGCAACAAATGATGCTAAATGGACACTTAGCATTCAATTCCTTTCAGCCTCGATAAAGCAGCTGTTCAGACCCAAAGCAAAACACAGCAAGAAAACATGAGGTATTTTTGAATTCAGTAATTTTCTATCACCATGGGACTTTCTAATGGCTCTTGACATTATATCTGAAAGTTCTAAATATCATTGTAGCTGAATCTTTTATGAACTATCGTCTGTTGGAAGCAGAGACGAATGAGACCATCAGCCCATAAATGATTTCTATTCCACATGGTGATTTAAAGTGAATTTCAGCTTACATTTTAGGATCTGAATAAAGAAACATCTTCCATCACAAATTCCACACATCAACATGGAAGATCAATAATGTGCTGCAGCATTTGAGAAATGCTTAAAATTACCCAAGATGAAGAACTTGGTAACAAAGAAAGATGAAACAACTTTGTAAGAGCGGTGGTCATTTTAAATAATTTTGTTTAGCAAAATCAGTAGGAACTTACAGATGGAGTTTATGATAATTTAGGGAAAATATCTTCAAATATATTTTAATTTTCACTAGAAACTATATATGAAAGTATTTTTATTGGAAAATGGCAATATCCTTCATTGTGTTCTCTCTAATATTTGATATTGACATATTGTTAGTTTTTTGTAATTTAACTAACAACAGATTTCAATATTTTTGTGGCTGTTGAAGAAAGCCTTATGTGAGATGATGACATAAGAATCCACATAATTCCATTTTACTGCTACCTCCCATTATGATCATTGATTTTCCTGTAGTCAATATGGAATTGCTTTTATCATTGTCAAGTTACTAATGTTTATTTTCTTTCTTGCTGCCAAATCCTCTATAGTTTCATTGGGTCAATTTTAAATGTTAAAAAAGTGACATTTATCTCATTGTGGTTATGTGCATTATGATTTTCACCTCAACTAGAATTCTGGATTTGAATTTTGTTTCTGCTGTAAATAATATATACTTCTCTTGGACTTTAGAAAGAACATTTGTCTCATATCATTATTTTTCCTCCTTAGTTTCAGTAGTTGCGACATATGCTAACTTACTAGCCACTAAGTCACATTTTAAATTAAAAAAGTTCTTTTTTCTTTTAATTTTAATTTATTTGAATTTTCCATCAGTTTGGTGAGTTTAAATAAATAAAACAGTTATATTCTTTCAAATATCCCGATTTTTACTATTATTGCATATTGATCATTGTCTAGTCAAGTAACACATACTATAAATGTACATGTTGAAAATTACCAACTAAGTACTTGCTAGCTATAATTGTAATGTATATTCAAGCAACTATTTTTAAGTTATTGCATAAAATAAGTAAGATACTAAGGAGGGTCCAACATTACTCCAAAATATCCTGTGAAAAACAGGACAGCCTCTTTATAACTTTAAGATGGAATTTCTGAAAATTTATATTGTCTTAGAGTAATAATTATTTTATAATTGCTACCATGAAAATACCTTCTTGAAGAATATTTGATCATATTGTGAACTCTGAGAATTATGAATGGAAAAATCTGTCTCTTATTGTGGATGGCTCAGCCTTTAGTCCAAGAGCTTTCTGCTTACTGAAAACAAGTACTTGTGATGTAGTTCTCCCCTAGAACACACCTTTAATCTAAGAGTTACCTGCACACATGATTAAAGGTAACCCTAGGTCAGGAGGCAGAGCAAGAAAGCAGCTGACAGGGACTGAACGAAATGAGAGACATTGAACTGAGGGATATTTAAGACAGCTTGGAGAAGGAGTTGGGAGGTTTTTCCTTTGAGTTTTCTTCTTCAAAGGTTAATCTTCCAAGGCTTTTTTCTAGAAGTTCTTCTGAGCTTTTTGGATCTGGGCTTTTTCTGTCTAGTATTTTCAGCTGAATAGGAAGATAATGTAGGTACTTTCTCTGCCTCTCTGAGATAGCAGGATTTCATTCCAGTATCTGGTTCCTGTGTCTTCATTGGTAAAATGAAATGACTTGGGTATTTTAGTTTTTAAAAACAGTACCTGACAAAGGAACTTCTGAAAAGGATATAGTTGAGTCACAATTTGAGGTTGATCCAGGTCAGGGAAATCATGATGGCAGAAGCATTTATCATGTTGATCCCTCAGTCAGAAAGCAGAGAGAGATGAAGCCAATACTCGGAAGACTCTCCACTCTTTACTAAGACCAGGATCACATAACCTGAATAACATCATCTACACTGAGTATGTGTCTGCCCACTTGAATTAATCTAATCTAGAGACTTCCTCATAAGTATTTCCATGGGTCTCGTTCCATCGTAATTCTCCAAATGTGGAACTGATATTCAAATTCACTCTCTCAGCTTCATAGACCTCACTTTTGTCTTCCCATTTATCTTACTTTCATTGTGTTAAAGAAAGCATAGGTTAACTCTAGAAGTGAGATACTATAGAGTAAAACTTCATGTTTGGGAAAAGTTTTATGATTTTCAGCTCCTTACCTGAATATGTACTCTTAATTTGCATCTATAACCTCAGAACATGAAAATCTTCAGTCATATATCAGATATTTTCTTAATCTCCAATTAGAGTTTTAACTCCTTTTATTTTTTCACAATATTCCAACTTTAAGAGTATCTCACTACTGTGAATATAATTATTATAGTACTTTGATTTTTTATGAAATCTTTTTTACTTTATATTTTTCTGATTATTTTGTCTCTTTTTAATTAGATATACACATATTATCAGTTTTCTTCTTTCATCTTGAAGAACAGAAAAAGTGCTGATAGTTGTCCTATAGTTTAGTGTAATTAGAAATTGTGTCTAAGATATTAGAAAGTAGCAATTGCTGCTATAAAAATATTGCCTTTTCTTGAAAAAAATTTGAATAATGAAACAGTATAAAGTCAAGATCATGGTTTCTAAATTATTAATGTTAAGCATTATTGCTTTTATATGAATATGTAGCTCCTCCATATAATTATTTTATCAATATTACCTTTAGCATCTGTTAGGCTCCCATATTATCAGGAGATTGCTCTTATTTTAAGGTAAATATTTGTTTATTCAAAACACAGTCATTACAATAAAATGAGTATATATGTAGTATATAATCATCAATAAATAATCATAATTTTAGAAAAATTAGTTGCGTCTTTTTTAAGTGTTTATTTATTACTTCAATTTACATCTCCATCACAGTACCCTCTTTCCACACCTCCCAGTCTCATCCTCTCCCTTGTATCCTACTCCTCCAGAGTGGGGTATCCCTACATATCAGGTCCCCCCGCTCCAATTCCACAGTCATATGAGGGCTAAGAGCTTCTTCATATACTGAGGGCCTACATGCCAGCACCACTAGGGCAAAGTCTCTCTCTAGCAGGTAACAAAGTTTATGTTCTCATTCATTTTGATGCATTGGTTGTAGTATAGATATCCTGTACTATATGGCTAAAATCCAATTATAAGTGAAGACATGCCATGTGCATCTTTCTGAGTCTGGGTTAGCTCACTCAGGATGAGATTTTCTAGTTCTATCCATTTGGCTGGAAATTGCATGTTTCTGATAGCTGAGTAGTATTCCATTGTGTAGATGTACCACAGTTTTTTTATCCATTCATTGGTGGAGGGACATATGGGTTGTTTCCAGTTTCTAGCTATTACAAATAAGGCTGCTATTAACATAGATGAGGTTATATCCTTGTGGTTTGGTGAGGAATCATTTGGATGTATACCCAGAAGTGGTATGGCTGTGTCTTAAGGTAGAGATATTCCAAGTTTTCTAAAATATCGACAGACAGATTTCCATAGTGGTTGTACAAGTTTGCACTGCCACCAACAATGGAGGAGTGTTCCCCTTTCTCCACAACCTTGCCAGCATGTGCAGTCATTTGAGTTTTTGATCTTAATCTACTAGAAAGGATCTATTCCCTTAAGTGTCTGTGTACCTTTGGGGTTTATTTACTTATTTATTTTAGATAAAACAAAACAAAGGGCCTTTTTTTTAATGTTTAAGACTCAATTCCAGAACAAATATAATTAAGAAGATGTCGAGTGAGTCTTGAATCTCAGTTACAGTAAGATCATGGATGCCTAAGTCACTATGGTAAACAAACAAAAAAAAATAAATTATGAAAGAGTAAAAAGTGTTATGCTTCTTACTTTTATTTTCATGTCACATTTACCTCTCTCTCTTTCTTTCCCTCTTTTGTGTGTTTGTGTGTGTGCATGCACAGAATTCAGGGACTAGTTTTGAGAATGCATTTTCTCCTTCTATTATGAGAGTCCTGAGGATTAACTCTGCTCATCAAGAGTATTCATAAGTATAACTCTCCTAAGTGGCTCAAAAATGAGACTTTCAAAATTTTCGTAAGTATTGAAAAAAACTATGTATCATAAATCTACAGAGAAATATCTCTACATGATAGGAAAATATAAGTAATGTATTTCTTTCTTGTTACTTTTACTCCTTTTCATTAATTCAACTATTTTTTAAATTTAATAATATAGGGATATATGTATATGGGCTTTGTATGTCAGGGCACACATGTGAAGGTCAGATGATAACTTTTGAAGTAGATTTGTCCTTCCAACAGGTGGATTCTGGGTCTAGAAATCAATTCATCATCCTTGATAGGAAATGTTTTTCCCCACTGAGCCATTGTGTTGGCCCCCCATTACACATTCTTAAGTTTTAAATTTGTATTTCTGATTCCTTTTGACTCTTGTAAGGAAGGCCAAATGTATATAGTTTTGTTCATCTATTTATTAGTGTATGTTGTTTGGCCTAGAAATAAGATTTAAGTATGAATTTTATTTCAGTAATATTTTTTATAAGTGTGGTAAGTAAAATCATTTTCAGGACCAATAAAAAGATTGTTTAACATAGTGCTGATTTAATTTCTATGACCTTTAAACAAAAGGCATATAATATTAGATTGATACTCACTTTAGATTTTAATGTGGGTTTGATCATCACAGAAATGGCAGACTATACTTTCAAATAATAAAATACTGTGCATTCAAATCAGCTAGATTTAAATTAATTTCCATTCAGTATTTGAAGATTTTGCACAAACACACACACACACACACACACACACACACACACAGAGAGAGAGAGAGAGAGGGGGGGGAGAGAGAGAGGGAAAGAGAGGAAAAGGATGCTTTTGTTATAATTTATTGCTGATAAAATTTTATAAAGCTTTTGAGGGAAGTATATTAAAATCCCTTTAATCTGAATTGTATGTTCATAGAGCTTTTTGTTATATTTTAGGCCCCATGTTAGTAATTTCACCTGCAATCCAATATTATATCACAGAAAGTAGACTGAGAATGTACAACAGCTTTCCTCTGCAGCATAAAATAATGAATTAAAATTAAATTAAATTAATATCAATGGAATTGGATGTCATTAACCTAAAAAACACATTAACTGTAATCACAGATATTTTATTACTGAAGTTAAGTATTTTTAGAAATAATTTTTGTTAAGGAGTTAAAAAACAATGTTCTTCGAAAACAATAAAACACTACTTTTAGCTATTGTACTTTTCTCAAATTTTTCTCATAAGCTTTTGCATTTTCGTAAGCATGCATTATTTATTTAAAATTAGCACAGAAATATATGATAAGATCTGTACAGGGATTGATTATTAATGTTAAAATAAATGCTTATGATATATTTCTTATACTCTGACTTGTAATATCATATTTTGATATTTTGCAAATCAAGGATCTGAGGTAATGAAATTAGGACCTAAAAAGTCATTCTGAGGTCATTAACAATGTACTCAAGGTCCAAGAAAATTTTAGATGCTTAAGAATAAACCCAAGCTGGAGACTTGGGCTTTTAAGACTCATTAAGTATTTAACAAGTATTAACCAAAAGCTTTTGGCAATATCATTTGCTGCAAAGAATGCTGTTTCAGTGCCTCCATTCCTAAATATCCTTGGAGATTTGATTGATTTATTTAAGGTGACTTTGTTTTGTTTAGAAAAAGTAGTAACATAATTGTGCTGTCTAAGTTATTTTTTGAAATTATTTGAGGATAAAGTTACATTGTATATTTAAGTGCTGGCAAATATACAAACAACCACAAAGAACAGGATATAGCTTTAAAAACATTATCTTGTATTGTTTTTCATGTGTTCATTACTACAAATTTCAATGGGAAAAATTTACATTATAACTCTGAAATCTTGTGTCTGATGAAAATATCACCTGTGGGGTTTACATCAAATAAAAACAGATATTGACATAATCATATACTCTTTATGAATCATTTAGTATTTTCATCATGCTAAAATGTTATTAGTGAGATGAATATTGTTTCAACTGTGGAGCCCTCCTTACAAAGATGTGTAGGACATGAGATTTGTCAGCAAATACAGAATTTGCAATATACAAACACTAGGTGCTCCACTAGAGAACAATAATCTTCAAGTTAGCCAGTCTTCTTTTAGAGATACTAAACTAAATATTACTGTGAATAAAATCTATGTGTTAACAAAAATCCTGGATTACATGAATGAAGTACTCTACTTAAATAATAATCAATACTCTGCATCAAACAAAAATCACATTCATATAAAAATAATCTGCATAATATCTTTAGAATTTCAAATTTCTACCTGCTATACTAGGAAGACACATTCTAAAATATATTAAAGATACCAAAAACTATAATGTTATAATTAGCACATTATGAGAGTTTAGTTTAATGTGAACTTGCAACAAGTAAGAAATACCTTACTAGGGAGCCTCAGCTGAAGAACTGTCTTGATTGTGTTAATTAACATGGGAATGCCCACCCCAAACCTGGCCAGCACCTTCCAGTAACAGCCGAGATAAAAATGGATGTGATAGAATGAAGATTTTGCTGGATTAGTGTTTTCTCTTTCTTCCAAGCTACTGATGATTCCTTTGCTCATACTAGAACCATAGTTTCCAGACTTCCTTCCTTGGTCCAACATCAGCAGCTCTCCAGTAACCCTAGAGTTTTGAGGTACCAGAGACTGTGTACTGAAACACCTAGCCTGCTACTGAGCAACTATCAAGTTCTGACCCTCCGTATAAGACAGCCACTCTGACACTCATCTGATTGCTAAAATACCTGTCCTCATGGATTGAGCAATGATGGGGCATCAATCTCTCAGGTGGGAAACAGTTGTTACTATTTCAATATAAGCTGATTTGTTTCTATTGTTTTCCTCCAGAGTACCTTAATACACTCATGCAGATTACATTACTATATGCCATCATAGTACCTGTGGTGGTTTGAATGAAAATCCTCCCCTCTCCCCATAGGCTAAAAGGGAGCTGGACTATTGGGAGTTGTACCCTTGTTGGAGTAGATGTGGACTTATTGGAAGAAGTGTGTCACTGGGGTTGGATTCATTTGAGGGTTCAAATGGTCAAGCCAGATCCAGTGTCTGTCTCTTCTCTTCATCCTGTTTGCCACTCAAGGTGGAGAACTCTCTGCTACCTCTCCAGCACCATGTCTGCGTGTAGCACCATGCTTCTTGCAATGATGATAATGGATTAAACCTTTGAATGGTAACCCAACTCCAATTAAGTGCTTTCCTTTGTAAATGTTGCTGTGGTCATGGCATCTCTTCAGAGCAATAAAGTGCTGACTATGACAGTACCTATGGTAACATAATATGTAGTTTGGTAATATATTTTATTCATCATAGCTAGTAATTTTATTTTTGTCAATAAAAATAATTACTCACAATTAAGTATTTCAGGCAATAGCAGCTGTGTACATAGCTGGGAGTAGTCACTTGTCTATTATGAGAAGACCCCTGACAGGAATCCACAGCATTACAAAAAAAATAATAATAAGTTATCCATCATTTGTTGTTCTTTTGATTTTAGTTTTATATAATTTGTTGCTTTACAATATTTTTCCTCTCAAATTTTATTTCCATTAAATTTGGTTTTCTTTGATATGCAATTAAATACTTAGTACTGCTATAAATGGTACAATGTGCTAATCTGTTCTGGTTTCTCCTTATTTCTGCCTAGGAATTATAATGTTAATAACTCATAGCTTTACTTCTCCCTCATATCTTTATACAGGCACAATTCAAGGACTTAACTTTCTCCATTCACTTGGATGTTACATAAATGAAAACACAGATGTGCTTTTGGATTATTTACAAAGACTCACTGAAGGACAATCCAAACTGTCTAACCTCAAGCCTCCATGCAGCTTGAAAATAGCAGATTAGCCATAGCTATAATTTCAGAGCTGCACTTAGGGTTACCTCTTCAAGAGAAGGGGTGATGAGAACAGGGAGCAGAAATTGGCTAATGAAACAGAGTAAAAAAAGACCCCACCAATAAAGTAGTCAGCTCCTCTCTTGGCTAGAAACTATAAATGTCCTCAGGCCTCTTGGAAGCCTCCTTCTTACCATATCACAGAAAAGACAGAAGTATTTGGACTCAATGATCCCTTGTTCCTAAATGATTTAGGGTTACCTTTTTAAGTGGTAGGTTGTAGTGGTTTGAATGAAAATGGTCCCCCTAGGCTCATAAAGAGTGTCATTATTAGAGGTGTGGCCTTGTTGGATTAGGTGTGGACTTTTGGAGAAAGTATGTAACTGGGAGTGGGCTTTGAGATTTCAAATGGTCTAGCTAGGCCCAATGTCAACCTCTGTTCTAGCTGTTTTTCAATCTAGATGTAAAATTCCCAGGTCCTTCTCCAGCAGCATGTCAGCCAGTGTGCCCCCATGCTTCCCACCATGGCAACAGACTAAACCTCTGAAACTATAAGCCATCCCCAATTCAATGCTTTCCTTATTAAGCAATAGAAACACTAAGGCATGAGTAGTGATGGTAGTACAGCAGCACTAAAAGCCCATTAAGGGAAAACTTCTGGTCAAGAGAATAGAGTCTCTAGCATGGGAGGAGACTAAGTTCTAGTTGCATGAACCGATCAACCTGGCCAAGGGGGTCTTTGGAAGGAGGGAGCACCTAAGAAAGTAGACCTACTCTAAGCCATGCTAAAGAAACAAGTATTAGACAAGTATATATGTATACATATATATATACATACATACATACATACATACATACATACATACATACATACATACACACACAGCATATATGCATATAAGATGTACTTATAAACTCACAGAGACTATGGCAGCATTCATGGGTTCAACCCAGTCAGGGTGCAAGCACTGAGAAGGGGAAGTGGACATAGGTCCCCCATCCTTAACCAGGAAGATATCCTCAACAGATACCAACTCTCAATGGAATAATCAGGTTTTACAATGGAGTGTCACTGGATATATTAAACAAACTTCAGGGGAGGGCTCTTAACTAGGAGTAGTTGGGCAAAACAAAATGAATTCTGGGGTATTTTTGTAGACTTTTGGTCTCATTTTGCATTGCATAAGCATTTTTGTCCCATTGACCTTTTGTTTGTTAATTTTGATTTCCACTCTTGTAGTAGCAGTTGTATGAGTTTCTTCCTTTTGTTTGTTTTCTTTTTTATTTATTTTCAACATTTATTTATTTACTGAAGTTACATCTCAATCTCAGTCCCCTTCCTCCTCCCCCTCCCCGTCCCACCCTCCCCCCCTCTCCTCCTCTCCCTACTATCTACTTAAAAAAAAAAAATTAAGGTGTATCTCTCCTCCCCCCAACAGCTCTCCCTTCTAGTCCAATAAAAGGTTCTTTTTTCTAATACAAGCTATGTTTATCACAATTTTATTTACTAATATTAATTCTCAGATCAAATCTTTTTTTTTAGTTTTATAATTTATTTTTTATTTCTTCAAGTTACATCTCAGTCACAATCCCTTCCTTACTCCCCCCTCCTGTCCCAGCCTTCCACCCTCTTTCCCCTCAATAACCCCCATCCTCTACTCTTTTTTTTTTTTTAGTTTAAGGTAGATCTTTCCCCCACCATCAGCTCCCCCTTTCAGTCAAACAAATGGTTCTTTCTCTTATAACAATAAATACAATACAAAAACAACAGAAATAAATATGCCACAATTATGAGAGTTATATGGCTTAGCATACATTCCCAATGTATTTGGCACCTGACTTTAACATTCTACTATCTAACCATCTCCATGAATTTAAACTTCTATATCTGACTCAGCTTTCATACTAACTTGCATGACAATTTTAAAAACATCTTCTTAGATCCAGAACACCCTCTTGATTCCTAAACAACTCAAAATTTAATAAAGAGACTCTAGCTAGCTGTTCTTCAACCACCTCAGAGACCTGAGAGGGATAAATATAACTGATTATATAGGAAGTGCAGGGCCCGCATCTTCCAAAACTAAGAAATGACATACCAGTGGCTGCCTGGACAGTTCCCATTTTCTCTCCATACATTACAGCATCAATCTTCATCTGTTTGGCCCCGTTTCTCTGACAGACATTGATTGTAGAGTAGGAATTATGAAGGACTTACCTACCCTGTCTTGGCAGAGCTAGGCTGTCCGCTTACCTGCTTCAAAGTTTTGTCCTTTTTGGACAGCAGTCTGTCTACAGTTGAAGCAAGGGGTTTTTCTTGCCAAGAGATAGATAGGCTTGCCACTAATTTAACCATCTGACACTGAAGATTCTTCTATGCTCATCTTCTACTTGGAGTAGAATAGGGGGTGCTGTCAGGAGCTGACATGTCTCGATATCAAAAAAAAATCTTAAGTTAAGAAAACATCTTTGAATGCCATATTCTGCAGGTCTCTTGTGGTTTTTGAAGATGCCCTATTTATCTCTTGTATTTAGATAAGCCAATGGTGCTTGTCTCTTAACAACTTGATTTCTGAGTAGCTTAAAGAATATCTGTGATAGACTGTCATTGTAACTAACAAAATGACACGCTTGCATGACTATGAGTTTGCATTTCTTAACTAACCTAAACAATTTATGACGGTTGGTATCAATAGGTCAAAGCTTCACATTTCATTTTTAAGCATTACTTTTAAGAAGCGTTACCCTTAATTTTGTATCAATATACAAAAATCAATACCTATGTAGCCCAATACAATCTTAATTTTGCATCAATATACAAGGGTCAATATTTTCTTTTGGAGAAAAAAAAAGAAAATGACGTTGTAGGTAACGTATTAGAGGATGTAGCAAGAATTGAGAGCTAGGAAAACATCCTAGATACATATTGTCTAAAAATTTTCTACAATTAAAAAAATAAAATAAAATGAATAAAAATAAAATAAAAATCACTGACTCATGATCTTATGCTTGTATTTCAAGCTCTTTCTTTAACCCCTGAGACATCTCTACTTTTCAATTAATACATTTTTTAATATAAGAAATCAGGCAATAGGCTCAATATCACAATAGAAATAAAGAGGGGCTGAATTTAGTTATGTTATCTAAAATTGCTCATGTGATAGAAATGAATGAATATTGTCCAGGGATCTTTGAATGCTTATAACAGTCCATTCCTTTAGAACCTATAAAGAAAGGAAAAGTACTTGGGAACAGAAAAGCATTTGAAGCAACTGTGGTGACTGTTATTAACTATCAATAATCTGTTAAGAATACCTGAGAGACTGGTAGAGCAAGATTTGCATGTTTCAGTATTGGTATTTCCAGAAACAGATCATAAGCACTCTAAACTCATGAATGAATTTCTCCACTGATTAGAAATTTGAATAGAATTCACAAAGTAAGCAAACTGTGAAAAATGAAAATTTGTCTTTGGATGTATTACTTGGCCAAATCCTTTCTGCCTTCCCTCTGTGATATGGTGAAGAGCAGCATTTTTCACACACTTCCTCTTTATTCTTATATTATGCCTAAGCATATGAGACCAAATGTCCATAAGATCAGCCTTCTAAAACTACTTTACAAAATAAATCTTTATTTTCCTAAGGAATTTTTCATAATGATTCATAATCTATCTTTGAAGAAAGCTTTATGAATTATTCCAAATGTCCTAAAAATTATAAGTTACATAACCAAGAAGGTAATACTAATTAATTAAACGTAGAGAAAACAACATTTAGACAGAGTATAGTTGAGTTGCAGGAAACACATTATAGCAAACACATAATTTGAGAAAACATTAAAAGCAGGAACAATATTTTAACTTTTCTTTGAGTCTTCCTTTCTGAAATGAGGCATAAAACTAAAAGGAGAAAGGTTACCTTTGACCCTTGACTCTCTGGACCCTATGTAATAGGTACTATGCCCTTAAACAGAGGGGAAAATGCCTGATAGAATGTCAAGGAAATGTCAACAGGCCTTAGCACATTGCTTTTACTTTATGACTATTAAAACACAACACTCATCATCATCTAATGATGTTCTGTATTGCTATTCATGAATAAACTACTTCCTGTTTCCTAGCATCTTCAGTTTGAAAACTTTTCTGTCATTTAAGTATACTTTTGTGACTTTTCTATTAGCATGTTCTTCATACAGAGGTCCCAGTTGTGGGTCATTTAATGTTTGAGGGTATTAATTTGCTTTTTTTCTTTTCTATTGATGGAAAACAGGACAAATATTTGTCAAGGAAAAAATAACTGGAGACTTACTGTATATACATTATTTGGGAAAATAAAAACAAAACATCTGTAGGGCTATTTCATTATGAACTCTGACTGTCTGTAATAGTACCTATAAGAACAAATCTTCACTACAAAAGGTGGGGGGAAAGACTAATAAAGGCTTCTTTTTCAAAAATTAAGTGACCATAGGTATGTGGGTTCATTTCTGGGTTTTCAATTCGATTCCATTGATCCACTGGTCTGTTTCTATACCAGTATCATGCTGTTTTTATTACTATTGCTCTATAGTATAGCTTGAAATCTGGGATGGTGATACCTCCAGATTTTTTTGTTTTTTGTTGTTGTTGTTTTTTATTGTACAGGATTGCTTTGGCTGTTCTGGGACTTTTGTTTTTCCATATAAAGTTGAAAATTCTTTTTTCCTGGTCTATAAAGAATTGTGGTTGTTTTTGATAGGAATTGCATTAAATTTGTATATTGCTTTTGGCAGAATGGACATTTTTATTATGTTGATATTACCTATACATGAGAATAGGACATCTTTCCATCTTCTGATGTCCTCTTCAATTTCTTTCATGCAATTCATAGCCAAATGGATGGAACTAGAAAAGCTCATCCTGAGTGAGCTAACCTAGACCCAGAAAGATGCGCATGGCATCTGCTCACTTGTAATTGGATTTTAGCCATATAATACAGGATAACTATCCTACAACCAATACACCAAAAGGATCAGGAACATAGACTTTGTTACCTATTAAGAGGATAATTTGGCCTAAGAGTGCTACCTTGTTGGCCCCCAGTGCAAGAGGAAGCTCTTAGCCCACATATGACTGTTGAGATGAGAGAGGCACATATAGTGATACCCCAAGTTGGAGGACTGGAAAGCGTGGGAGAGGGAGGAGAGGGTGGGAGGGTAGAACTGGGAGGGCTGGAATGAGGGGACTGTGATGGAGATGTAACTTGAAACAATAAATAAACAAAAAACCCAAACAAACAAACAACAACAAAAAAAGAGATAAACAGAAAAACAAAAAACAAAAACACTAACAAAAGACCACTTCTAGCTGATGAGCTATTGGTAATTCTTGTCTTATGGGTGACAAGGTCATTTTTCTTTAGGGTTAGAGCCCCTGACAGGCTCCCCATGCTCCAACAGGTGGCCTCACACCCACACATGTGATATCAGCATGGTAGGCTTTGAGCATCAAAGAGAAAATACATGAATTTCTAATACCCATGCTTTCATCATAAGCCACTTTGTCATATACACACAAAAAATAAACAAACAAACAAAGAAACAATACTATAGTAGAAATACACATCCTCAACTGATATATTTACCACACAACCCTACACCTAAGGTTCAGAGGATATCTCTGTAGAGAGGTTTTAAAAGACTGTATGTAAGAGCTATAATTTTAGGACCTATGGTGAAAGGTTGTGCTTCCACATATGACAGGATATCGGCACCCATAGTATCACCAAAACAAGACGTGAATATTGACAAAGCCAACTGACAAGCAACTGGATATAGAAGAACACTCAGAAAGCCCTGCTTCTAGGTAAAGAACTATAGGTAGTTGATAATTACCGAGATAACTTCTAGTTCCACCAAAATAGAATCTCAGGCTTCCCCTTGGCCTTCTGATCCCTGTGAACTAACATCTCATGAAGAGAATAACTGTGTTAGAACGGGTGATTGATATAGACTACCAAGGAGAAATTGGATTGCTTCTTAACAGCGGAGGTAAGAAAGACTATGACTGGAGAGCAAGTGATCACTCAGGCACTTTCACGTCCTCTTACTAAAGTCAATGGGCAATTACAATAACCTAAACTAGGCAGAATGATGAAGGGCACAGACACTTCGAAATGAAGGTATGGCTCACTCCTCCAGGAAAAGAGCCAGGACCTGCTGAGGTGCTTTCTGAGGATAGAGGAAATACAAAAGAGGTAAAAGAGGAAGGTAATTATCCATCCAGCTAAAGGCCATGTGTTCAGTTGCAGAAAAATGGATTATGATTGACATGAGGGTTTCATTTTTATTTTGTTAAGAATCTGTTGGGCTGGAGAGATGGCTCAGCGGTTAAGAGCACTGGCTGCTCTTCCAGAGATCATGAGTTCAGTTCCCAGCGACCACATGGTGGCTCACAACCATCCATGGTGAAATCTGGTGCCCTCTTCTGGCCTGCAGATATGCCTGCAGACAGAACACTGTATACATAATAAATAAATCTTTAAAAAAAAAAGAATCTGTACAAATATTTGTGTATCTTTCCTCAATTTCTTCACCAAGTAATATAACATCAATTAAGAGAATATCATTTGCTAATACATACACACACACACACACACACACACACACACACATATATGAAAATAAAAGGATGTCTCTCAAGGGACATTGCCACCTATTCTAATTCATAGTGCATTTGCAATTGTTCGAGAGATAGTTATATCATGTAAGGCATATGAGGGGTTATATATATAATGTGTCTTCAATTGTACATAGGATAGTTATATCACATTAAACATAATTATGACATGACTAGTGTTTTCATTAGATTCTTGGACCTTCCATTGGAAGACAGCTATAGTTTTATCATCTGGACCACAACCTGGAAGCCATTATAATAAATCTCATTTCTGTATAAGTAGAGATTCATTCTATAAGTTTTATTCTTCCAGAAAACCCTAACACAGGTATCATTCTTATTCAATTTTCCATATTCCCTTCTCTGGACTCCATAGGGTTGTAGCCATATCATAATGCAAAATATATTCAGACCAGCTTCAAAAGTCCCCATAGTCTTTCACAGCCTCAATATTGTATAAAAGTCTAAAGTCTCTTTTGAGACTCTTAACTGTAAGTCTCTATAAGATAAAAAGCAAAGAGATGATCACATAGTTCCAACATACAATGGCACCAAATATATATATATATAATATATTACCATTCCAAAAGGAAGGAAAGGGAGAATAATTAAGAACTACTGGACCAAAGCAATACTAAAACCAATCAGGGCAAACTCCAAATTCTGCATCTCTATATCTGATATCAAAGCACTCTGCAGATCTCCAGTTCCTTCTAGCTTTTTTGATTGCAACTACTCCTCTATCTTGTCTCTCTAATTTCACACTCTGGTAGAAGCATTTCCTGGCAGATATCCTCAGACTCTCGCATCTCCTACATCTTGGGCTCTCCAACTCAATCCAAGATTCAACTTCACAGCTACATGGAATGGCTTTCTAGACCTCCATGCAGGGGCACCATGATATACACCTAACTTCAGTGGTTTCCTTTTATGTGATGTGAAGGGAAATTCTTCAATCTCCTTCTTCTATTTTTCATTCTAAAGCTATACAATGAAAAGGAGTTTCTAAAGAATCAAGTGGGTAATGCTCTGAAGTTCTGCTGCTTACTGGGGCTAGAACTTGGGCTCTTCCTTGAATTAAATTTACATAACTTTTCCTTTGTTGTTGGTTTCCTCTGCTACTTAACCTTGCCTTTAATTCCTTCTCATAGGTTGGAAGTTTAGCTATATGGGGTCTTGTCCTGATGTCACCATCCCTTTATTCCATTTAGCATAGAGCTTTACTTTAAAGATTTTATCTTTTGGAATGGTGGGCTTACTTCCAATATCACATTTTCTGGTACTACTTTTCTCTGTAAAATGTACATGTTGCATTTCATTTTTACCATGCTCACTCCTTTTCATTGTATAACTGCATCACTATCACTACTAACCAAACAGCACAGTCAATACTAGACTATTTTGAAATCTCCTTTACCAATACCTTTAGTCCAAACTCTTCAATTTATCCTCAGGCAGAATTTTATGACAAAGGCCCAAAACAGCCACATTCTTTACTAAAATATCACAAGAATAGTCTCTATGCCACTTACTTATATTCTTATCCTCTGAAAACTCTTTAGCTGTGTCATCATAATTTTCATCACTACTGTTCTCTATGCTCCTAATAAAATGACCCATTAAACCCAGTTAAAGTATTCAATTGCTTTTCTAGTCCAAAATCTGAAAGTGAACATTCTGCCAGCAAGCAGGAAGCTTAAGCCTGTCACAGCAAAACTCTAGGTGTCAGGTACAAAATTCTGTCTTAGTCACTGTTCTATTACTGTGAGGAGACACTATAACCAAGGTGTCTTTTATGAAGGAAAGCATTTAATTGTGGACTTGCTTAAATTTTTAGAGGATTAGATCATTATCATCATGGCAGGGAACATGGTGGCATGTAGTCAGAAATGGACTTGGAATTGAGAGCTTTATATCCACATCCATAGGTGGGGGGAGAGAGAGAGAGAGAGAGAGAGAGAGAGATACATTTTGTGTGCACTTTTGAAACTTCAAAGGCCATACTCATTGACATTTCCTCCAATAAGGCCACACCTACTCCAATAGGACACACCTATTAATCCCTCTAATCTGTAGGAGTTAGATAAATTAGATTTAGGAAATATATAGGAGTTTCTGATACTCTCTCTTAATTCGGGGCCTGAAGAGCATTATCAGCATGAAGTCAGCAAAAACAGGAAAGACTCAACAGACTGAAAAACAAGTTTGAAGTCAGCAAAAACAGGAAAAACTCAATAGACTGAAAAACAAGTTTGAAGTCAGGAAAAGAGGAAAGACTCAATAGACTTGAAGAAACAAAGTATCTGGCCTGACATTGTTTTCAGCTGCTAAGTGGGTGGAGCCCAAATTAAGCTGAAACAGAGTACCTCCTTTCTGAGGACAGTGCGTGGAGCCCAGAAGAGAAGAGGCCCCTGATGCTAGAGAGCTCCAAGGGTCCTTCTGAAAAAAGGGCTGGCCATTGATGGCCAGCTCTCTCCCTGAAGCAGAAAGAAGCCGGTGAGCAAAGAAAGCCTGAGCAAGACACCAAAAGGCCAAGGACTGGACCCTGTGGCTCAGCTTTTGCCTGGAGGGGTTTGACCTGTCCAAACAGTGGCCTAAAGGAAACGGTGCCTGGCTTTAAGGACTGAGGCAGAGCAGCTGAGTTCCTGATTCAAAAGAAGTAAGTTGGCCTGCAGATGGCTGGGGTCTCCCACAGAGAAGAAAGCATGAAGCCTTATTTAAGGTGACTGCAATAACCAACCTACCCTGACGAACCTGCATCTGAGAGATCCAGAAGAAGGACTGCTAAGTGTGTTAAAGAGTCTACAACAAAGACTGTGTTCCTGACGACTGAGGACCTGCCCCAGAGACTGTATCATTCTAAAAGGTTATGAAAGTGGTTGTTATGATTAT
>CAJQZJ010031962.1:5117198-5166391 GCA_907164525.1 Lophiomys imhausi | reverse complement strand
AAAGTGGTTGTTATGATTATCAATAGGTTTAGTGGTTAGGTTAAAGGGGTTGTAGGATTTTATAGGATTAATAGTTAAGAAATTATTGGTGTTTGTTATAAGTGAATTTAGTAATAAATAAATAAGTGTTAGATAATAACTTAAAAGTTCGGTTACAAACAGTACCACTCACTGGTGACTAAGCATTTAAATATATGACCCCCATGAGGCCAGTCTCATTCAAACCACCCCACATATTTTTCTTCTCACCACCTTTTATGAAGTACAGGTTCATATGCATTCTCTCTTCAGTGAGGTCTGATTATGGTATGTGGATTGATTGCTTTAAAGTAAAGCATTTTTATTCATGTTTGTTTTTTTTTTCTTTTCTTTTTATTAAAAAATTTCCAATCACATCTCTGGTGCAATTTTCCCTGAAGGAGAACAACACACAGCAGAAGTTGAAAATGTACTTTTCTCTAGATGTTATTCTAAGTGTCATCCATGCTCAGTAGAAATTAATTTCCTTGGTTTGTATTGTTTACTATGGATTTAAAGATCCCTTATGAGGCTGAACATTTTTTTAGTTTCTTTTGAGAGAAAACCTGAGGTTCATATACATGCATTTCATTCTGTTCCATCCATATTATTGAGATAGGAATGGCCATTAGGGAGGGGCACTATTAGGAGGTATGGCCTATTTGGAGTAGGTGTGGCTTTGGTAGAGGAAGTTTGTCACTGTGGAGATAGGCTTTGAAGTCTGACATTCTCATTCTAGGCCTAGTGTGACAGTTTCCTTCTGCTGACTGCAGATCAAGATATAGAACTCTCAGCTTCTACTTTAGCACCATGTCTGTCTCTGTGTCACTATGTTCCTTGCCAGGGTGCTAATAGACTAAACCACTGAAACTGTAACCATTTACAATTAAATGTTTTCTTTATAAGGGTTGCCATGGTCTTGGTGTCTCTTCACAGCAATAGAAACCCTAAGACAGATGTTGATACCAGGGACTGGCATATTGCTCTGACAGGCCTGACCATGCTTTTGTTATGAGGAGTATAGAGTGGAACTTTGGATTAGAAAAGCAGTTGCACAAGGTGATAACTATGAGTCTAATTTCATTCTTTTACATGTTGACATCCAGTTGGACCAGCATCATTTTTTGAAAATGCTGTTCTTTTTCCATTGTACAGTTTTGGCTTCTTTGTAAAAAATTAAGTGACCATAGGTGTGTGGGTTCATTTCTGGGTCTTCAATTTGATTCCATTGATCCACTGGTCTGTTTCTATAACAGTATCTTTTTTTTTTAATTACTATTGTTTTGTAGTACAGATTGAAATCTGGGATGGTGATACCTCCAGATTTTTTTTTTTTTTATTGTACAGGATTGATTTAGCTATTCTTTTTTTTTGTCATTGCATATTAAGTTGAGAATTGCTTTTTCCAGGTCTATAAAGAATTGTGATGGTATTCTTATAGGAATTGCATTTAATGTGTATATTGCTTTTGGCAGGATGGCTATTTTTATTATGTTGATCATACCTATCCATGAGCATGGGAGATCTTTCCATTTTCTGATGACCTCTTCAATTTCTTTCTTCATGGACTTAAAGTTTTTGTCATACAGGTCTTTCACTTGCTTGGTTAGAGTTACCCCCAGGTATTTTATATTGTTTGTAGCTATTGTGAAGGGTGTTGTTTCCCTAATTTCTTTCTCAGCCCATTTATTTTTTGTATAAAGAAGGGCTTCTGATTTTTTTTAATTAATTTTGTATCCAGTCACTTTGCTGAAGGTGTACAAAACTTAAGTCCACGTGGATCAAAGACCTTAACATGAGGTTGGACACACTAAATCTATTAGAAGAGAAAGTGGGAAAAACCCTCAAACTCATTGGCACAGGTGACAACTTCCTGAACAGAACACCAACAGCTCAGGATCATTAGATCAATAAATGGATAATAAACAAACAATCAATAAATGGAACCCATTGAAACTGAAAGACACTGTCATTCAAACAAAACAGCAACCTACAAATTGGGAAAAAAAAAAAAAACCTTCACTAACCCCACATCTGACAGAGGACTAATATCCAAAATTTACAAAGAACTCAAGAAATTAAATGCCAAGAAATCAAATAATACCAAATGCCAAATAAACCAAAATATTCCAATCAAAAAATGGGGAACAGAGATAAACAGAGAATTCACAAAGGAGGAATCCCCAATCTCCGAGAGACACTTGAAGAAATGCTCAGCATCCTTAATCAAAAGAGAAATGCAACTCAAAACAACTCTGAGATTCCATCTCATACCTCTCAGGATGGCTAAGATCAAAAGCTCAAATGATAGCACATGCTGGCGAGGTTGTGGAGAGAGGGGAACACCCCTCCATTGCTGGTGGGAGTGCAAGCTTGTACAACCACTGTGGAAATCAGTCTGGCGATACCTTAGAAAACTCGGAATAGCTCTGCCTCAAGACCCAGCCATACCACTTCTGGATGTATATCCAAATGATTCCTCACCGTATCACAAGGAAGTTGTCCAATCCATGATCGTAGCAGCCTTATTTGTAATAGGTAGAAACTGGAAACAATCCAAATGTTCCTCAACTGAGAAATGGATAAAAACTCTGTGGTACATCTACACAGTGGAATGCTACTCAGCTATCAGAAACAACGAAATCATACAATTTGCAGCCAAATGGATGGAACTAGAGAAGCTCATCCTGAGTGAGCTAACCCAGACTCAGAAGGATACACATGGCATCTATTCACTTATAATTTGATTTTAGCCATATAGTACAGGATAACTATATTACAATCAATGTACCAAAGGGAACATGAACATAGACTTTGTTTCCTGTCAATGAGACACTTTGCTCTAGTGGTGCTGCCTTGTAGGAGGAGGCTCTTGGCTCTCATATGACTGCTGAACTCTTATGTAGGGACTCTCCTCTCCAGAGGAGAGGGTGGAAGGGATAGTGGGTAGAGAGTTGGAAGGCAGGACTGGGAAGGGTGGAGAGAAGGACACTGTGATGGACATGTAACCTGAAGTCATAAATAAATATTAAAAAATAAATAAAAGCAGTTGCATACTTTAAGTGTGGCATAATGGGTCATACTCATAGAAGCATGGAAGATAGTGGTGCTGAGTGCTTTTTTGAATTGTGGGGGTCTGTCTCAAGAGGATTCAGAGGAGAATTTTAGTATGGCACCTAGAGACTCTGAAATTAGCATAGTTAAAATTATCTTTTAGACATCTCAGGATCCCTACTACAATCAGGGTTGCACTTGATATCCAGAGCTCAGTGACATCACTGACTCGAGATAGCCAGAGAGTCCTAGAACCATTGGACAGTATATCAGCTAAGACCAAGAGCAGTGCTCTACTCTACATATCTGGAGAGATGTCACCTTGATCTCTCTTGTGGCTGAGGAGTCTCCCCAATGATCTTTACCCTTGAATCAGAGATTTCAGTTATGGACTAGACCTGTTCTTCAGCTAAGGTATGTCATACAGGTGAGCAGCCTTGGGGAGATAGCCTTAGCTAGGAATTTAGAATGAGATCCTTGTGTGTTGACCCTCAGCATAATAAATTATAAATTTTGTTATACTAACTTTATGTATCTACCTTCTTGCCCTCATCACTGTTCTTATGATCATTTTGGAAAAGCATGTGGCTTCTTTCTTCACCATTTGAAAAGTCTGCATGAGGCTAAAGTAAAGAGTTTTGGATTAATTACATTGGCAGAGGAAATCTCAAAAGAGCTTAGTATTGGCTCTGTTCTGTGCTTATTAGTGGCCACTCTTATGCAGATCTATAATAAAAAGGAGCAAACTGAGCGAGGAAAAATACAAAGTGCACAATTTAATGATAAAGTTGCACCAGGAAATGGAACGGACCTAAATCCTCTGTTCAAGGAGATAAACAGATTAAAGAAAGCTTGATATTACTAAGCCTGGAATAAAGGGAGTGGTAAGGAATTTAGAGTGTGAACCTTCTGTGATGTACTCACATCACAAAATATAACTTCTGTTATGCTAATTACTTGTATCCACCTTCTTCCTCACAACACTATTCTTGAGATTTGGCAATGTGGCTGCAAGACCCCACACAGCAAAGCTTTGTACTTGTTAAAAGGAACTAAAGAAGATTTTGGTAGAATCCTATAACATCAGCACTCAGGAGACAGAAGCAAGTGGATCTCTGAGTTTGAGATTTGCTTGGTCTACAGACAGAGTTTCAGGACAGAAAAGCTTAGGCAATGAAGGAAACCATCCAAAGCAGAAAACTGGGGTAGATGTAATTGAATGAGGAGGTCATGCTGCATCCCCAACAAACAGTAGAACTTAGCAACTTTAGCCATGAGGTTCTTTCTTCAGGGTCAAGAATAGGAGGAAGAGGATGGTATTAGGGAATCTCTCTCCCTGAATGAGGAAAGCAACCAAGGCCAGGAATATCACATGAGTGTCCCTGAATTGAGGCCCAGAGAGTCCATTGTGTGAAACTGTGTAAGAGAAGCCTGGAATGCCATGGAGACCCCAAAATGTTGGAGATACCAATACCATGGTACACCTGCCAAGAAAAGCTGCTAGCAGGGAGTAGAACCAGCCCAAGAGAAAGATGTGTGTTGCAGTCAACAAAGCAGAAGGGAGTTGGAGATCTGAAGAGCACTTTGGCATCAGTCAGCCATGGAGTTGAAGAGTTTGGAGTTTGTCCAGCTAATTTTTATTTTTGCTTTGGTCCAGTATTTTCTCCCTATGCTCCTTTCCTCCCTTTCAGACTGGTAATGTACATCCTGTAGCATTGTGTGTTGGAAGTATGTGATCAGCTATTTGATTTTGATTCTAGAGGGTATTACAGTTGAGAAATTGCATGAGTCTCAGAAGACTTTGGACTTTTAAACAAACTTGAGGGTGTTATAGACCATGGGAACCTTTGAGGTTGAATTGAGTGAAGTTTGCATTATGTTATGGTTAAAAGCCTATGGGATAATGGTGTGGAATATGGTGGTTTGAAATAGAAATGGTCCCCAGAGACTTGTGTATTTGAATACTTAGCCATGGTATATGGGTCTCCCTTTTCCTTGGGGTCTGTTGGCTACCAGCCCATGAAGGTAAGGGTAGCAGAGGTAGTTTCAGTCCCTGCTTTAACTCTCCTTTGAAGATATTCCTTGGCTCTGGCCCTCTAAACAGCTGAGGGTCTGTATCTTTATCTCTCCAGCAATGCTGCCTGATATCAGACATGGACTTGTGATTTTTTTCCCCAAAAGATTTCAAAATTGATTTTGTCAGTAATCCTTCACTGTGTCCACATTCATCCCTTTGGAGTGGTGATATATATTCTGTGCCATTGTGTGTTGGAAGTACATAACTTGCTCTTGGATTTTACATGAGATAACATTTAACAGATTGCCTTTAATCTCAGAAGAGACTTGGACTGTGGACTTTAAATGGTGTTGAAACAGTGAATGAAAGACTATTGGAACTTTTGAAATTTGACTAAATGCATTTTGCATTATGGTATATGCATGCACCTGGTTGGGTTTGGGGAAGGCCATCGTGATTTAAAGGAGAATGGCATTCATTTACTCATATGTTTGAATATTTGGTTACTGGATGATGGAATTCTTTGAGAAAATTTAGTAGATACATCCTTCTTGAAGGAGATGTGTTCCTGGAGATAGACTGTGAGGTTTCAAAAGATTTTCACAATTCTTACTGTGCTGTGTGCTTCTTTTTGTGAATCAAGATATGAATTACAGTAGCCATGTCTATCTTCGCTCCTTCATTATGAATGCTAAACTTTTGGAAGCATAAGCCCAATTATATTCTTTTATAAGTTGCTTTGGTCATGGTCTCACATCTCAGCAATAGAGCGCTAACTAAGACAGCAGCTGAATTTGATATTTGTTTGCTCATTTGCACTTTTATAATCATCATTAATAATCTCAGTAAAGTCTTGAGTGTTTTACTTTTGCAAGAACTTAAAGCAACTATATATTACAAAATTTATGTTTATCATTCATAATCTGTTAAATTTGTCTACTACTCAAATTGGTACAATAATTATCTTTAACAAAATTTTAATGGTTTACATATCTTTACTTTTTTATTTCTGAGACTATAATATAATTACAAAATTTGCCCTCCCTTTTCCTCCCTCCAAACTTTCCCAGATACCCATCCTTGCTCTCTTGTAAATTCATGGCCTCTTTTTTATGAATTGCTATTATATGCATGTATGTTTATGTATATACATATGTGTATATGTGTGTGTGTGTGTGGATGTGTGTGTGTTTGTGTGTGTGTGTGTGTGTGTGTGTGTGTGTGTGTGTGTGTTCCTAAATCAAATCTGTTCAGAATGTTACCTGATACTTTTAAGTTTTATGCATGTTTTCAGGACTGGCCATTTGGTGTTGGGCGGTCAATTGTATTCTCTTCCTTGGAGAACACCTATAACGAAGAAAATATAAGCAACTTTTTTCACAAAAAAATAAAAATTTACTATTAAATCCTATAAGGAGAGAATAGTTTGAATTCCACATATTAAGCATGTTTTTTATTTTTGATATTATCATTTCTCTTACTGGAATTAGAATGGAAAGGAAGTGACCTAGTTAGCATCTATGTAGCTTCACATGTCTTTCAGGCACTGAGGCATAACCCATAAGCCAAGATCACAGGCTTTACTGTTAGACACAAACTTAAATATGTCTCCAACAATTATGTGCCATAGAACCTTGAGTAAACTGCCTAATTTTTATAATCCATGCAATGCATACTTACCAGTTTCTACTCACAGTTAATCTTTCTTGTCTGTAAATAATTTTTATTATGTAGTAACCAAAGCTTAACAGTGGCTGTATCATATTTTCTAAGTACACATATGCTATGTTACTTCAGATTGTTATATTCAATTGGGCCTAACAAATTTTGGAGACTTAAGTATTTATTTTGTCACTATGGTTTTATTCTCTAAGTCCTGTTCTCACTTCATTTATATCTATGCTGGTAACTTACTGTACAGACAAAAACAATATGGTGGGTTGATGGAACATACAAATAGGCTATTGTTAGTTAATTATTATAGGCTGGAAACTGACTAGCTAGATGAAACAAAAAACTGATACACACGCAATGTGTTCTTTCAACCCATACTACTTCTATTCTCTGATTACACATTGCTTATAAGGAAACAAGTCAAATAAGAATAAAAACTAAGCTTCATTTTTGCTCATTTTTCCCAGTGATTTAATGAGTGGGTATTTTTTTATGTTGTTCTTGTTTAGAAATGCTGCTTTCAGCTTGCCTTTATGCTAACTTACAGTTCAAAAGAGTCACCAATGGTTTTTTTCCAGAAGTAAATAATCTCTGTCCACATGGTTGGATATTGTTAGAGCTCACTGAGGAATATCTCTAACAAGTCACAATATGCTATGCTCTTCTGTATTATTCACTGGAGCATGCTAGTAATATATTCCATTCTCTGGAAGTATAGAAGAAGATTTTTTTTGAGAGTATGATTTACTGTATCATTTCTTTTAAATGAAATTCACAAGATTTGCCAACCTTCTTAAACACTTTGAGAAATATGAGAAAACCCTCTCTCTTTTAATTGTGAGAAGTCAACTTATTCTTGCTTGAGATATTTCTCATGGCTCCTCTTTGCAAGAGGGACTTGATGATCCCATTAGCATAATTGCATGTATCCTTCAAAGTCTCTCAGAGAAATTAAATATACTGAAATTTTAACTGTGTCTGAGTTCTCATTAAAAACCAAGTAATATCTCAGCAAAAATTCTAATAGAATCAACAAAATTATATGTCAAACAGTAGATTCATACCATCAGAAGTGTCTGTTCTGTGGCAATAATTTTTTTCCTTTAAAAATGAAATCCTTAGAGGAAGTGAGTTTGAAATGAGAAAATAAGTCTTGTATGCAAAGGGTCATACATAGTTAACCTCTATTATAACTGACAACTCACAAACAATATTCTTCAGAGCAATCCAATAAAATTAGACATAGCACATAAACATTAGGTGAGAAAGACAATGTACATTGCTAACTTTACCTTTTCACAGCTATTTTGAACCTTACTCTCTTCTCTAAGTATTTGCATGAGAGAAGTACAATCTTGTTAAAAGAAAGTAGCAACAATAGCAGTGTATTTAAAAAAGAATAAATATTACCAACTAAAGACAACCTGAAATATAATAGTCAACAAAAATCTGCTTTATTTTAAAGCAATTTAAATTTCAAAAGGTAACAGTATTTAAATATGACGTTTTTTACAATTTATATACCATTATATTCCTTTTAAAATTATATATGCAAATATGTATATTTAATTTTAAAATACAACTAAGAACTGAAATACAAATTGGAGTATGTTGTCTTAAAGTGGATTTGAAAACAGAATTGATTGAAAAATGATAACATTTTTAAGAATATATACGAATTAGGATACTGATGTGGAAAATCAGATGTGATTAAAAATAATACGTAAAACTGTTTTGTATTTGAGCACAGTAAATGTTTAATATATTTGTTAAATTTAAAGAACATTAATATTTTGAGGTAAAGATAAATTTTTTAAATGAAAAATGTGGTGAGATATGGGAAACAAAGTTTTCATATAAAAATTGTAGCTTTTATAATAAACACTTGTCTCCATTAGGATTTCTGTTATTGTGAAGAGACACCATGAGCATGGAAACCCTTATAAAGAAAAACATTTAATTGGGGATTACTTATAGTTTCAGAGATTTAGTTATTATTGTCTTGGCAGAAAACATGGCAGTATGCAGGCAGCCATGGTGTTGGTGAAGGGGCTGAGAATTCTACATCTTGATCTGCAGATGGCAGAAGGAGACTGTCACACTAGGTGATGCCTGAGCATGTCAGATCGCAAAGGCTGCCTCCATAGTGACACACTTCATCCACAAGGCAATACCTTTGTGGGAAGACCCTACTATTAAAGTAGCAGTCTACCATGTCTGGACAGCTCTCTGAGCTGGTGTGAAATGGTGGACTACTCTCAGTGGGGCTTCTTCTCTGCTTGACCTTATCTGAAGAGTGTCTCTAATCAAAACCCCACTTCTTCCACCTGAGGAATATCATGTAGGCCTTGGTCAAATGACAGGTTCAATTTACTTTCTCTTGATAAGAGCCTGCCAAGGAAGCATCTGGGATTCCTGGAATGCCTTTCCATGTAAAGGAAACATTCCCAGTACCTTAAGCCCCTACCAATGATGCACACTCACCTTGGTAACCCTCACCTATTCCCCAAGATTTATATAACCCTTGTTCACTCTGAATAAATTTGAGCTGTCTTATTGAAACTGATTCCAGAAGTCGATCATTCCATTGTATTCACGGCTGGCCTATGCCTGAATCCAGGCTACACTTTTACATTTCATACAATAGCTTCTCAGGCCTTTTCCCTTCTCCCAGCTTTTAGGCAGGAACTGCCCTGCTACATATTGTCTGATTTCAAAAGCAAACCATGGACACCTATGAGGGATACTTTACAGTAGTAGTTAGGTATTATAATGGTTTAAATTATAAGCATATTTCGCTACAACCAGTGTTTAGTTTTACTTACTTTATGGTTAAATTATTATAACTGTAGCAGAAGAGTAAAGATTAAAGAAAGTGAAAATTTTATATTAAATATTAGTGGCTTACAATTATTTTTTGTATCATTCACTCAACTATTGAGCATACTGGAAAACTTCCTGTTGACCATACAACATAACAGAATTGATGCTATGTCTAACCAGAAAAGATGTTTGACAAGTTAGAAGACTGAAATGAATATATAAAAATATGAAATATTTAGATAAACTAGAGAGAGAAACCCCAATTTAATAAAACTAGAGATGAAAAAGGAAATCTTTTTAAAAACGTCAATTGCTTTCAATGAGGAATTTTATGGACCAATCCTCTTCTTTTAATTTCATACATTGATTATATGTAAATATGGTTACCACAAAGTATCCACTTATCTATATAATAATATATATTTGATAATATTCATCCCCAATAACCACTCTTGTCCTCCTCTTCAGAAACCCGATTTCTATACGATATTTTAGAATTATTTATTTGTTTGCTTATTTCTTTATTTGTTTCTGAATTTCACTAGAGTCAGAATCATTGGTGAAATGTTATTTATAGAGGCATAGCCACTTTATGAAAGGCTACATTACTGAAGAAAATATCTCTTCCTCTTCCAGCAAATAGTAACTGCCCATAGATTCTCTTGAGTAGTAAGTAATTCATAGATGCTGTGAGGTCAAGAGTGAAGTTGTCATGCTCTTCCTAGAAGATAGACTTTAACAAAGCCATACCACTTGGTCCAACTCTCACAATCTTTCCATCTGCCCTTCGATGATGCTACTGGAGACCTAAGCAGGGATTATATAAATGTGAGAAATCCTTTCTCTATCAGCCCAGTTTGTTTAACTAAAAAAAAAAAAAAGTTTGAAAATTACATATTAAAATATTATTCACTCAATATTTAGAATTTTATTATTAATATAAACATAGTAAAACAGTGACATTATTATATCTAAATAAATGTTTAGAGAAAGGTTATTTGGTGAAGGATCTCTCATACAATATATTTTGCTATGGAGCAGTTATTAGAAACACTCCAAATTTAAATGCAATTATTGTCATTACAATTTTCTGATAAATTACTGATGTCATAATTGTGTAGATATTTAACAGCTGTGCTTTCCTATCAGTTGATATTTAACCACTTGAAACAATTTATATATATTGCGGAAATTTATCTTTTTTGTATGATAGTTGCTGATTATTAATAGAAGTAGTTTCATGAAGCCAACACTCATTCATTTAATTCTGCATATAACTGAATAATATATACATCTTAAGGCTTTATTCAATTTTTTATATAATTAAAAATTTAGCATATCCCATAAAAGGTTCTTTTTCTTATAGAAATATAATACAAAACAGTAAGAATAATTAGGCAACAATTATGAAAATTGTAAAGTAAAACATAGATTCCCAATGTTCAGTCCATACATATTTGGCAATTGATAATAATATTCTATTATCTATCTATCTATCTATCTCGATGAGTTTACAGTTCTATATCTAACTCATTTTCCACCCTAACTTTCAATACCAACTTAAAAACACCTCCTTAGACCTACAACATCCTTTTAATTCCTAAACAACTTAAAACTTAACTGTGAAACTATAACAAGCCTTTTATTGGATTAAAAGGGAGAACTGTTGGGGAGAAAAAGATGCCTCATATTAAAAAAAAGGGGGGGGATAGGAGGGTGAGGGGGAAGAAACTAGGAAAGTGGGACCAGGAGGGGGAGAAGGGAGGTCAATATGATAGAGATGTAACTTGAAAAAATAAATAAGTGTTGGGAAAAACCTAACATATCCTTTCTTCTACTGTTTCAACATTTTTTTACTACATATTTATTTAAAATATGTCCCTGAAATCAAAGTTTATTTAAGTGAAATTAAAAATAGATATGAGAACTCTTTTCTAATAATTGTGTTTTTATAGTCTAATATCAAGAATAGCCACTAAAGAATGATGGAGCCATGCTTCCTCCCTCTTCTCCCTGTGGTGACTATTTTAAAAATCTGAGTCAGAGCTGACCAGCTAACCCATGCCCCATCCCTGGTTCCAGTCCCCAAGGGAAGTCTCTTAGAAAATTACTAAATACCATTCTATGACCTTGAGGTCAAGGTACTTTAGTTAAGTCTTTTTTGTTTCTGTTCAACTACTTGCTTGTACTATTTGCTCCTGCTGCTGCCATACAGGATGTGTTTTTTTGTTTGTTTGTTTGTTTGTTTTGTTTTTTTGTCTTTAAGTTCCTTACAGAAAGAATTGAGACTTCTCTGTTTGAACTATTTCTCTTCAGCAGTACCTGGATGGCTTAATAAAGACTCACAAATTTGTACTCTGACCTTTTTGAGTGTCCCACAACAAAAGGAGTAGGAAATCTGTAAGAATTAAAGCAAAAAATTAAAAAAATAGAAGTATTATTATGACAGGGGAAAAAGTAAAGTCAAAGTGAAAAGGGAAACCCTGTTACACACACACACACACACACACACACACACACACACACACACGCACACAAATTTTTTCATATTTTTCCTCTTAAATACAAGTATCTCTCTAATAGTATGTTCTATCAGATCATGCTTTTCAAATGTTAAAAAATACAATGAAAAAACATATCTTCTTTTAAGTGTGCTTTGTATATCAATACTTTGCTCATGTGACTCTACTTTTCTTTGTATTCTCTACTTCCACATTATTTTGATGAACTGTTTTGTATATTTCAGAACTGTCATAAAATATATTACAAGGATATATGCTAATAAAGTGATAGCAATTGAATGTTTTCTATCACAGATGATGTGGACAGAGATGGTGAATTAGATCAGTCAATAGAAACTAGTATTTGAGTCATTCACTTATAAATGAATCACTATTTTAAACCAATGCTGTTACAGGATAGTTCTAGTAAAGAGTGTGTCAGTTTCTACTCCGTCTATATGTCAGCATTACATGTATTATTTATTATAAGACTAAGTTCTTTGCTATATTAAGAAAATAGGTCAAATATATGATTTATATAGAGTATTTTTTAGCTACTCCAATTGTCTACTACCTCTTCAAAAATTCTCTCTGTGTTCACCTTGAGTATTTTTTCCTGTGAAAACAGAGCCAGAAATTTTCTAAAAATGACTTAAGTAAAGACATTTCAGGATAAATTATCCAAATGAGATTTCTTTTCTGAAAGTTTAAAGCTTAACAAGGACAGGTATAGAGGTCTTAATATATTCCAGACATCTTGGAGTACCCATTTACAGTTTTAATTTCTATATTTCATAAAATGTTTCATACAGTTCCTTCAATAAAACCAAAGGAGTAACTCCTTCTCATGCCTATAAAAAATCAAGTTTAAACATTAATTACCTTGTCAAATATTACATAGCAGCAGTGGTCAAATGAATTATCTTCTGAAGTGTCCATGGAAAGAGTATTTGGGAGTTTTGTTCAAGAAGTATACTCTACAGGATACTTAACTGCTATGTTAGATACAGCAGAGAAACAACCTTCAACCTTTTGGGAGGATTACATGTATGTTTTTTTGTACACACACACACACACACACACACACACACACACACACACACACTAGTTCAACTGACTTACAAATTTGGCGAGACATTCTTCTGCAGCTCTCAGAAACAATATGCTTGCATGATATGGAGTTTCCATTCATTATTAATGTCTATTTCATAGATAAGAATATTAACTGTGGCTGTTATCCTTAGAATCTCAATAACAAAAATGGTGCTTTAGTTACTGTTGCGCTTTTCTCAAGTTAACTGTATGATGAAGGTTAATAAAGGAAAGACATCCAACTTCGCTGACTGGAAAGGATCAACACTTGACTCCTACTCGAGAAGTAGCAATGGCACAAATTAATGAGTGTCTGATGCAGAATGATGTGCAAAGTAGATAGGAACTCAATGAGAAGGTGGTAGAAATACTATAAACAAAGAGAAATTGTGTTATGTAGCAGATTAATGCATTATTTCTAACAGACACTGATCCTTAGCAAGAAAAAACAAACATATATGCCACATTCTCTCCTGCCTCTATAACCAGGAAAAAACTGCAGTTGTAACTACGGAGTTCTAGAGTTTTCAGAGAACTTCAGTCCAATTTTGAGAGATGCTTTGAATCCTCCATGTGTGTACCCTGCTTCAGAAAGGAAACTCACACTATACTCTCCACCAATGCACAGAGCTTAATATGCTATATCTTGGTATCATCTTGAGACTCGAGTCACGTTTACGTTCCACCTTGACTTAGCATCCATTAAGCCCTGCATTTCCCCCATCCATGGAGCTCCACAATAACCCCAACATACACAGGAATCTGTAAACTTCAAAATGTGGCTAAATATCCCTTTTAAATAAAATCTCATATATTTCCTAATCTATGAGAAGCAGGTGTTCCAGTGTAGCAGAAGGACCACATACATAGCAAGGACAGCCTATGTTGTCACCTCCATGTTCTTAAGAATTTATCTCCTGATCTCATACACAACCCTTATAAAGCTATGGCTATAAAACTCTGTTGTTACCCATACAAAGCCCACAGGCACATCGTTATATGCCCCATGCATTCCATGTTTTAGTTTCCATCACATAATCCTCATTGTCTTTGAAACGTGCCTCCACGAGAAATGAAGACAAGCTATGCTCCACACCACTTAAACTATGATTCTTCCTTCCATTGATATTCTATCATTGTGGCAACTAGGGAAATTCTTTTCTTTAACTAGTTTTATTATATTGTGGTAAGCATCATAGTCACCCTCACTTACTTCTACAAACCCTGAGGACAAATCTCTCTGTGAGCTCTGTCTTGATGCATTCACTTCAACTACACTGCACCTGAAGGCAAACCTCTGAACAATCAGCAGTTCAACCATCACACTTGACATCTACAGCTTCACAGCTGCCATAGCTACTCATGTCTTCAGTTCCTAACAACAAAAATTCCTCTGCCACCCATGCCTTTCCTGTGATGCCTACATCTACAAGCATAAGCATTCAGTGCTGTTTGTTCTAGGTCACATCTCTCTTGAGGGTCACATGCTCTATAAAAGAAATCTCTAGCTTACAAATATCTGCAGTCAGACTATTCATTCAGTCTAATATTGGTTAGAGCTGAAGAAAATCACATTGAATACGAAGATTGTTCTGTATGCAATAATAAAAAAAGCCAACAGACTTATGCAACCAAGTTCCCATGACCCATCTAAACACTTGCAGAACAAAAATTCTATAAGATTTATTTCATTAGTTTGGAAGAAGCAATGAATAACAGCAAATATGTAGAAATCACTGCAGATCAACAAGAACATATGAATGAAAGATGTCTGACACCCTTACAGGACCCCAATTATCCTCTAGGATTGGACCTCAAATTAAAAGTAATTACAATATACTTGAAAAAGAATTTAAAATAATGACCCCGAGGAAGCACATTGAAATGCAAAAGAATGCAAAAGCACTTCAATGAGATTTCAAAGTAATTATGTTGATGAGAAATTTAATAAAAAGGAATATTAAAAATGAACCAAAAAACTTGGAAATATTAAAGTTAATTAATGAAATAAAAATGCATTTTGTAGTGCAAAAACAGACCAAATCAAGAAGAGAAAACAATTCATCATTCTCATTTCTTCCTTCCCTCCGCAGGCTCTCTGTATATGTGGGAAGTAGAGCAAGGCTCAGAAGAGGGTGAGTATGACTACTTACAGGCCAAATATCAATGCCAAGACCTTCCTTAGTTACTTTTTTTTTTAACCTCTTTTACTAAAGCCAAGTTCTCACTACACATAGAGATCAGTAGTTTTAGAGCACAAAACCCCCTATGGTATTCTTAATTTAGACTATCTTCTGTTAACTGAATATGAATTTTCACATGTAAAAAGAGTCTTCAGTGGGAATGGATGGTGTTCATGGTCTTGTGTAGGGGTTAGATAAACTAGATTTAGAAAATATATAGGGGTTTCTGATACTGTCTCTTAATTCGGGGCATGAAGAGCATTATCAGCATGTGGACTAAAAACAGGAAACAAACAGGAGACTTAATAGACTGAAAAACAAAGTTGAAGTCAGGAAAACAGGAAAGACTTAATGGACATGAAGAAACAAAGTATCTGGCCTGACATTTTTTTCAGCTGTTAAGTGGGCGGAGCCCAAATTAAGCTGAAACAGAGTTCCTCCTATTTAAGGACAGTGCATGGAGCTCAGAAAAAAAAGAAGAGGCCCCTGATGCTAGAGAGCTCCAAGAGTCCTGCTGAAAAAAGTGCTGGCCATCATATGATGGCCAGATTTCCCTGAAGCAGAAAGAAGCTGGTGAGCAAAGAAAGCCTGAGCAAGACACCAAAAGGCTAAGGACTAAACCCTGTGGCTCAGCTTTTGCCTAGAGGGGTTTGATCTGTCCGAAAAGTGGCCTAAAGGAAACTGTGCCTGGCTTTAAGGACTGAGGCAGAGCAGCTGAGTTCCTGATTCAAAAGTAGTAAGTTGGCCTGCAGACAGCTGGGATCTCCCACAGAGAAGAAAGCATGAAGCCTTATTTAAGGTGAGACTGCAATAACCAACTTACCCTGACGAACCTGCATCTGAGAGATCCAGAAAAAGGACTGCTAAGTGCGTTAAAGAATCTACAACAAAGACTGTGTTCCTGACAACTGAGGACCTGCCCCAGAGACTGTATCATTCTAAAAGGTTAGAAAAATAATTATCAATAGGTTTAGTGGATAGGTTAAAGGGGTTGTAGGAATTTATAGGATTAATAGTTAAATTGTTGGTGTTTGTTATAAGTGAATTTAGTAATAAATAAATAAGTGTTAAATAATAATTTAAAAGTTCGGTTACAGTCTTGGGACAGTTTTACTGTAATTTCTTATTAATTGCACTACTCTCTAAATATTATGCATGCTTTTATATTAACTATCATTGTTATCAGCTTTAAAGTCACCACAAGTTTCTTTCCTCACATACTTATAGATTGTTTCTGTCTTCCTGCTCTTCTTTGTGAATTATCTTATTGTATATTTGGATGAGAGCAATGGGCAATAGTAATAGCATAAGTTGAATGTCATGTGTTCTTGAAATTATTTGACAAATTAATAACACATTGCAGCCTAATTTGAATTCTCGGGATATAGTAAGGATAAGATTCTTTGCCAGAATAATATATTAATGCCTGCTAATCCAATCCTAGCTAGAGTCATAATCTCCCTAAGACCTCTTGAGACAGGTCTTCACTATCCCATTTCTATCAACTTTCTGTTCTTCTAGATCCTCATCCACAGAGTGGCCATTCATATTTGATTAGTGCACACAAGGGCTTCTCCAGGCATAAAATCCAAGCTCTTCTGCGTTTGTTCCTGAATATGATTTTAAAGGTCTATAAGCTGCATGGATTGGCATGCACAGCAACAATCCAATTTCTCAAAAGAAATTTTCTATATTATTTACTCTTTCTTGTGACTAAATATCAACCTAATAGAGTAAAGAGTTAATTTGGATTGTGTTTTGAAAGTGTAGCCCATCATGAAAAGGAAGAGATGACATCAAAATAATATTCCTTGTCACATTTTTTCCTTATGGTCTAGAAGAAATGAGAGATGAATCTTAGCACTCAGCTCATTTTTTTTCTTTTATTTAACAAATGAACCTTGCCTTTCTGATGCCACCCACATTCATTGTGGGTCCTTTCTCAGTAAGTCCTATTTTAAAACATCACCACACACAGACCTAGTGTCTTAGAGTTTCTGTTGCTGTGAAAAGAGAGCAAGACTATACCAACTTTTATAAAGGAAGAGATTTAGTTAGGGCTACCTTACTGGTTCAGAGTATTATTATTATTATTATTATTATTATTACTATTATTATTGGTGGGAAACATGGAAGCATCCATGGAGACAAGGTAGTGGAAGAGTAACTGAGAGTTCTACATCTGGTTTGACAGGCAGCAGGAAGAGAGAGAGACGTTGAGCCTGGCTTGAGCACCTAATCTCAAAGTCGATTCCCAGTGACACACTTTTTTCAACAAGGCCATATCTATTCCAACATGGCCACACCTCCTAATAAAGCTACTTTTTATGAGCCTAAGGGGATAATTTTCATTCAAATTACTAACCTAGAATTATTATCCTAGGTTATTCCAAATCTCTTGTATCTAATTATCAATATTAACCAATTGCTCTATATTAAAATGGCATTATTTCCTATAATCCTAATATCTCCACCGAAATATCTTAAAGTTGATAAAGAAATTCAATAAAGCAGTAATACAAAAATCATCATTTAAAATATTAGAGTTTTATATATTAATGCCCAATTTGTTGAAAACTAAACAAGAAGTTCTGTGCCTAACATCTACTAACTATAAAATATGTAAGAATATATATAAAGAAAGAACTAAAATACTTCATAATAAAAAAGCATTCAACACATAAAAAACAAGTAAGACAGAAAAATGGACAAATATTTTGCATTCATCTAATAGAAGAAAATATTGTAAAAATGTCTATATTACAAAAGGTGATATACATATTTGTTTCAATGATCCTCAATGTACTAGTGGAATTCATCAAAAAATGAAGAAATCTAACATTTATATATAACTATAAGCCATTAGAGAGACATAAGGTTCTTAAGCAAAAATCTGGAATTAGCACAAATTATACTGGGGATATGACACTTTTGGTAATGATCTTTCAGGTGTGAATATTTTTTTTCAAGCTTGTTAATTCATGGAGGCATCCACTGAGATTCCAATGCAAAGCTTGATACCACAAGTGATGTGCTATGGGGTCAGATATTTCAAAACATTTCTCAGCAGGACAATAAACTATAAACTTATAATGAAGACTTCTAGAAAAAGGGAACATTATGTACTGCCTATCAAGGGAAGTTTCAGAAAGCAAGAGTAATTGCCCAAGAGAGCAAATATTTTGTCTACAACTGCAAAAGACATAGGAGTTGCAGTGGTGAGGAAATAAGGAACTCATACCAAACCAATCTATGACCTAGATTCTGGATATGAAAGTTAGGCAGTAATGTTTTTTAGGTTTTGTTCATCCCTCAAGTCTATCTTCTCCTAATTTTCTATCCTTTTTTATTTTGAGTCTAGAGTATTTATCACGTGCCTCACTTGGAGGCATTGATTATACTGTTGGTTCTTTTTTTTTTTTTTGCTCATCTTAAATCTGTTTGTTGAAATTGAATGTGAAATTATGAACAATGCTTGAACAATTAAAGTATTAGGTGGCTTTTTAGGTAATTGGTGCATTTCCCATCATGAGTTTACAAGAACATTATGAGGAGCATATCAGAGTAGAGTGTTGTCGAGGTGATGAGTTTTGTCAAAGTGATTGTCCATAATCACATAGCCACACCTTATGGGTTATAATATTGCCATGCAGAAGGGAAAACTTTTGTACCAGAATATCCCTAGTCACAAGTCTGTAGAGTTTAAGGAGGTGAGAACTGTTGATGCTCCTTGGGTTAATAGAGGCATATCCTTCAAGTGGGATTACAAGGTGCCAGCTAGTCTAATTCCTTAACAAAAGTGGTGAGATCAACTGCACATTTCTTCTTCTGTCTTCACCAGACATTTAAAGCAACTGGGCTACTAAGTTTGAAAGTGGATGCAGTATATGGCCAATTTAAGAAAAGGTTCTAAGAAGTTGTAAGAACAAGGAATATCCTTTTGTCATTGGGTGAAATGTTCTATAGATATGTTAGATCCATTTGATTCTTAACATTTATTAGCTTCATTATTTCTCCATTTAATTTCTGTCTGGATGACCTGTCCATTGGTGAGAGTTAGGTGTGGAATCCTAAGGCTACTAATGTGTGGAGTTCAGTGTGTGCTTTAAGCTTTAGTAATGTTTCTTTTATAAATATAGTTTTCCTTGCATTTGAGGCATAGATATTTAATATTGAGACATCATCTTGGGGGATTTTTCCTTTGATGACTATGACGTGTCCTTCCCCATCTTGGTCTACTGATTAATTTTGGTAGAAAGTCCACTTTATTAGATATGAGAATGGCCACTCTAGCCTGTTTATTGTGTCTGTTTGCTTGGAAAACCTTTTTCTAGTCCTTTATTTGAGGTCATATATATCTTTGTTGTTCATATATGTTTCTTGCATGCAGCAGAATGATGGATCCTGTTTTTGCATCTATTCTGTTAGTCTGAGTACTTTTGTTGAGGAATTGAGTCCATTGATGTTAAGTGATATTGATATTGAGTGAATTGATCAATGATTGTTAATCCTTGTTATTTTCATGTTGGTGTTGGTAGTGTGTGTGTGTGTGTGTGTGTGTGTGTGTGTGTGTGTGTGTGTGTCCCTTCTTCTGGTTTTGCTGATATGGGTTTTTTATTTTCTATGTTTTCTTGGGTATAGTTAGCCTCCTTGTGTTGGAGTATTCTTTCTAGTATTTTCTGTAGGGTTAGATTTGTACATACATTTTTTTTTTTTTAAATTTCATGGAATATCTTGTTTTCTCCATCTATGGTGATTGAAAGTTTTCTTGGGTATCATATGTCAGCTGACACTGGATTGATCTTTTATGTATTCTAAATGTTAATCAATCTGCTCCCAGAGATCTACTTGCCAGACTAGGCCATAAGTGCACCAAGTGATGCTAATAAATAATGAAGCCTAGATTGGGTGGAAGAGAGACATGCTGGGATAAGGTGCACAGACTTGAGGAGCAGAAAGGATCATAGGAAGAAGAAGCCAAGTGGGATGAAGGAGACACACCATGTGTTACATTGAAGAATCATATCTCCATGTGGCCTGGAACATCCGGCATCGTGTGGAGAATAACAGCCCAGGAGACGTATGTATATTATATGGGGTTTTATTTGGGGATAGAATTATAAGCTATTTTAGATGGCTAAGATTACACAATCAGGCTAAGGCTTGCTAAAATCTGTCCGGTATCTCAGGGTGATTAATAATAATGGTGGGTTAAAGATTAACACTACCAATCAATTAACTATAATATAAATCCTGGTAAAAAACTTAAATAATTATTTCTACAGACATCTGTGGTCTCTTAGAGTTTGCAAGAGAACTATCCAGGCCCTTCTAACCTTTAGTCTCTGTAAAGAAGTTGAGTGTAATTCTGATAGGCCTACTTTTTTACTTTGAATCTTTTAATATTCTTTCTTTGTTTTGTACATTTAATATTTTGATTATTGTGTGGAGAGTAGATCTCTTTTTTTCTGATTCAATCTATTTGTTGTTCTGTAGGTTTCTTGTATGTGTTGTAGGCATCTCATACTTTAAGTTGGGAAATTTTCTTCTATGACTTTGTTAAAAATATTTTCTGGGTCTTCTAAATGAGAATTTTCCCCTTCTATTTTTGTTATTCTTAGGTTTGGACTTTTCATAGTGTTCCAGATTTCTTGGATGTTTTATGTCAGAAATATATTTTCTTTGATAGATGTATCAATTTCTTTCATTGTATCTTCTACGCCTGTGATTCACTTTCATATCTTTTATTCTGTTGGTGATTATGATTGAAGCTGTAGTTCCTGTTTTCTTTCCTAAGTTTTCAATCTCCAGAATTTCCTTTGTTTATGTTTTCTTTATTAATTCTATTTCCATTTCAGGTCTTGAACTGTTTTATTCATTCCCTTCACTGTTTTTATTATATTTTACTGTTTTTCTTGAAGGGGCTTATTCATTTTCTTTCTTTCTTTTATTTTTTATATTTATTTATTTCTTCAAATAACATTGCAATCATAATCCCCTTCCTCTTCCATCCTCCCTGTCCCAACCTCCTACCCTCTTCCCTCTCACACTCCTATCTGCTTTTTTTTTTTTTTTTTGAAATTTAAGGTATATTTTTCTCCCCAACAGCTCCTCGGGGCTTTTAGCCCAATAAATGGCTTTTTTTTTTCTTATAGTAAATACAATACAAAATAATAAGAATAATTAGCCATAGTTACAAAAATTATAAGGTATAACATATATTTCCAATATCTACTCCATACATATTTGTCAACTGATATTAATATTCTATTATTTATCTATCTCAATGAGTTTAAATTTCTATACCTAACTCATTCTCCTTCCTAACTTCCATTACCAACTTAAACACATCTTCTTAGACCTAGAATATCCTTTTAATTCCTGAACAATTTAAAATTGAACTGTGAGATTATAACTATCTAGGCTTAAACGACATCAGAGACCTGAGAAGGATAAATATATCTGAAGAAACAGGAAGTGAAGAGACAGCAGCTCCCAAAATTAAGAAATGACAGACAACTGGCTGCCTGGACAGTTACCACATTTTCTCAATACATCACAACAACTATCTTCAGCCTCTTGGCCCATTATCTCTCACAGACATTAATTGTTAAATATGAATTTTGAAGGACTTGCCTACCCTGTCTTGGGAGAGCTAAGCTGTTGACTTACTTACCTGCTTCCAAGTTTTTTTCCTTTTCAGACAGCATTCTGTCTACAGTTGAAGCAAGGGATTTTTCTTGCCCAGTGACAAGCTTGCCACTAATGCTACCATCTCCAAATGGAGATTCTTCAATGCTCATCCTCTACTTGGAGTAAAGTAGGGGGCACTGTCAGGAGCTGACATATCTCAATATTAAAAATTTTTAAGTTAAAAAAACATCATTTACTGCTATATTCTCCAGAACTCTTGAGGTTTTTGAAGATCACCTATCTATCTCCATATTTTTGGATAAGTCAGTGTTGCCTGTCTCTTAACAACTTGATTTCTGAATAACTTAGAAAACATCTGTGTTAAACTAGGTTAGTACCTAAAAAAATGATATTTGAATGATTATTAGTTTGCATTTCTTAATTATCCTAAACAGTTTGTGACAGTTGACATTAAAAGGCCAAAATTTCACATTGTATTTTAAGTGTTACTTAGATACAATACCTTAAAAAGAGTTAATTAATTTTGTATCAATATATAAAGATCAATACAAATGTAGCCAAATATAATCTTAATTTTGTGTCAACATTCAAAGATCAATACCAATGGAGCCAAATCTTTAAAGACCTCTGTCATCTTTGCAAGATTCAATTTACAGTTTTCTACCTGTGGCTTAGCTGTGTTAGGTCTTGCTGTACTAGGATATCTGAGTGCTGATGGTACCATATTGCCCTGCCTCTTGTTGATTGTGTACTTATGCTCGCCTTTAGTCATCTGGTTGACCCTGGTGCCATCTGCCAAGGATGAACCAGCATTTTGAGCTTTAAAAAAAAAAATGGAACAGAGGGGAGCAGGTGCAGTTTACCTCTGTTGGATGTGTTTTAAGGGGACTTGACAGGCAGGCAATTGGCAGAGGGGATGTTACCCTGGGGCTGGCAGGAAAGGAAGGCAGGCACCTTGTGTAAACTTTTGATGACAGTTAAATTTGTATTACCAATCAACAAGAAAAATAAAGAAAAACATATATTTTTTGATTTTTAAAACCTTGTGAAAGAACAAACATCTTTTTCTGTTTTCAGCATTCAAACTACCTTTATATTAATTGAAAATAATTGGTTTATTTTTATTATTAATGCAAATTTCTAAATATTTGCAAATATTCATAGTTCAGCAAGTAAATTATTTGTAAAATCTCTCTGTGTTGAGATCATTAAATTTTGCCTTCAATACATTGTTAAGACTTTATTAAAGTCAAGAAAATGAATGATGTTTCAAAATAAATACTTACCTACATAAGATACATTTTGAAGTGATATATAAATTAAAATATAGTTGGGTATTGTGTTTTTCTTTTTATTGAAAACAATATTAGAAAAATGTT
This sequence comes from Lophiomys imhausi, assembly GCA_907164525.1. Lineage (NCBI taxonomy): Eukaryota > Metazoa > Chordata > Mammalia > Rodentia > Muridae > Lophiomys > Lophiomys imhausi. The sequence continues at coordinate 5,142,996 of CAJQZJ010031962.1, read as the reverse complement.
ATTATATTTAAAATCAAGATATAAAACTAATAGAGCTTTGAAGACCAGTTTGAATAAAATTCATTTCATTATTCATATTTTTGCATATTGAAAAAACTAAGTGCAATGTGATATCATTTTTCTTTAAATTATTTATTTTGTTCTATAAAGATTTTATTTACATACTTGAAATATAAATATATGTTTTAGATTGTTCTTTCAGAATACCTAACTATAGTTTTCATATAAAATATTCATAAAACATTGTCTTAGGGTTTTGTTGTCATAAAGAGACACTAAGACCAAGGAAACTCTTATAAAGAAAAACATTTAATTGGGGCTAGATTATAGTTTCTGAGGTTTAGTCCAGTATCATTATGGTGAGCTTCAGAGTAGCATCCAGGCAGACATGGTGGTGGAGGAGCTGAGAATTCTCCATCTTGATCCCCAGGCATCAAGGAAGAGACTGTAATTCCACACTGAGTGGAGCTTAAGCAGAACAGACCTCAAAATTGGCCCCCACAGTGACGTACTTCCTCCACCTAATCCATACCTACTACAACAAGGCCACACTCCCTAATAGTATCACTTCTTATAGGACAAGCATTCAAACACTTGAGCTTCTGGGGGCAAAACCTACTTAAACCACTACAACCATATTTCTAGTCTGACTCACTGTTAAACTACTACTATTAAGTAGAAGGAGCTTTTCTTGCAGACAGAGCAAAGGAACATACTGTCTCAAACTGCTGAGAACATTCTCTTAAATCAAAGCTTATCTTACATTCTATACGTTTCAACGATACATTTAATTACACTACAGTTTTATATGGTTCTTAATTTCATGAACTCATGAAAGAACATCTGGCTTACTATACTCAAATCATACTTTCATTTATCATTTCTTCTGTAACAAAATTGATTTAATGCTGGCAGTCTTATTCTCATGCTAATGTACTCTTACTTAGTTACTGGATGCACCAGATGGTATGTAGGTAACAAGATGCACACTTTTCAAAAATTATATTATGACAACTATAATGACTTAACTTCAAGAACTGTAAATGAGGGCAGTTTATATTTAAGATTTTTTCCCCTTCATTCTTTTTACAAACTTAATTCCTTACATAAAGTGTTACCATTATCTTTAGTCATTTATTTACCCACTTATGTGATAGGAGACTATTATCCTACTACTAGCCTCACCTTAAGTACATTATACAAACTACTGCATAGAACATATGTTTATATATTTTAAAGTGTTAATGTAAAAGAATATATTAAAAGACAATAGTTATTCTCTATAGTAAACTTTCTAAAATTTCTTTACATTTCAGAGATGTAATAGCTTGCATTTAATTCTGTTTCATATTTGGGGAAGTCAACTTAGAGGAGGACAGATTTATTTTGTTTTCAACTAATGTCTACTTGAATCGATTACTTTGAGCCTGAGATACAAATATGGTAGACAGTTCATGGTTCAAAATAAGCTACCTTATATTATTTATGCAGTATAGAGAAGAGGCAAGGATCCCATTGTGCACTTAAAAAGATATAGTCTCAACAAAATTGTCTTCCTTCAATTATATATCATATTTTAAAGTCCTCAATGTCTCCTCAAAATTCCAACAGCTGGGGAAAATTCTTCAACAAGTTTGTGTAGAGGGAGGTGTATATTAAAGATGCAAATCACAGTAATTCAGAAGTGTTGGAACTTTTATCCCTTATAATGAGTTCATTGTAATAGGAACAAAGAAATATTTTAATTTCCAGTTGACTGTTAAAACGTTGGTTCCTTCCATCAATAGTATAAAAATACAGTTAATATTATAGAACTAAAGTAATTTCTGAAGTATATTGTAGTCACTTTTAAAAATTGTGTGTAATGAAGCCTGACATCAAAATATATATTTCTAATAACATTTATCAATACAATAAGCTTCATATCATGATAAATTACTTCCAAATATCACTTTACTCAGAATTAATTATATCATTTGTCTCTTGTATTAACCCAACCAAAAGTTATTTCTGATTTATTTATATTTATTTTAAGTGTTGTTTTAATATATTTCAACCTGTATTCTTTTGTTTCATGATTATGGTTTCCTGTCTGTGATTTATTTCTTTTTTTTCCTTTTTATTTATTTATTCAAGTTGCATCTCAATCACAATCCCCTCCCTACTCCCCACTGCAATCCCACCTCTCACTCTGTTCCCCCTCACACCTCCCCCATCTGCTTCCTCTGTTTCTTTTAAGTTTAAGGTGTATCATTTTCCCCCCAAGAGCTCCCTGTTTCAGTCCAACAAATAGCTCTTTCTCATATAACAACAAATACAACGAAAAACAACAAGAATAATTGGGCCACGATTACAAAAATTATAAGGCATAACATACATTCCCAATATCCAGTCCATACATATTTTCCAACTGACTTTGACATTCTACTATGCATCCATCTCAATTATTTTAAAGTTCTATATCCAACACAGCTTCCATCCTAACTTGCACCACAAACTTAAAAGCATCTAAGGAGTGCAAGCTTGTACAACTACCATGGAAATCAGTCTGGCGATATCTTAGAAAACTTGGAATAGCTCTACCTCAAGACCCAGTCACACCACTTCTGGATATACATCCAAATGATTCCTCACCAAACCACAAGGATGTTTCCTCATCTATGTTCATAGCAGCCTTATTTGTAATAACTAAAAACTGAGAACAACCCAGTCCCTCACCTGAGGAATGGATTAAAACAAACAAACAAACAAAAAAAAAAAACTGTGATACATCTATACAATGGAATACTACTCACCCATCAGAAACAACGAAATCATGCAATTTTCAGCCAAATGGATGGGACAAGAGAAGCTCATCCTGAGTGAGCTAACCAAGATTCAGAAGGATGCACATGACATCTATTCACTAATAATTGTATTTTAGCCATATAGTACAGGATAAATATATTACAGCCAATGCACCAAAGGGAACAAGAACATAGACTTTGTTTCCTATCAATGAGATACTTTGCCCAAGTGGTGTAGCCTTGTAGACCCCCAGTATATAAGGAGGCTCTTGGCCCTCATATGACTGCTGAAGTGGGGTGGGGGACTGATATGTAGGGACATTCCACTCCAGAGGATGGAATGGAAGGGATAGGAGGTAGAGGGTGGAAGAGTGGGACTGGGAGGGGTGGAAATAGGGTACTGTTATGGAGATGTAACCTGAAGTAATAAACACAAAAAGGCATCTTAGTTCCAGAAAAACCTCTTAATTCCTAAACAACTTAAATTTAACTATGAGACTATAACTATCTAGTCTTCAAACACATCAGAGACCTGAGAAGGGTAAACATATCTGATTATACAGGAAGTGCAGAGCAGCAGCTTCAAAAACTAAGAAATGACAGACAACTGGCTGCCTGCACAGTAGTTCCAAATTTCTCTCCATACATTAGAATGCCTATCTTCAGTCTTTTGGCCCTATTTCTCTGATAGAAACTAATTGTAAATCAGGAAATATGAAGAATTTGTCTAACCTGTCTTGGCAGAGTTAGGCTGTCAACTTTCCTACTTCCAAATTTTGTCCTTTTCAGAAAGCTTGCCACTGATGAAACCATCTCCAATTGGAGATTGTTCAATGCTCACCCTCTACTTGGAGTAGAATAGGGGGTGCTGTCAGGAGTTGATATGTCTCCATATCAAAATAATCTTAAGTTAAAAAACATATCTGTCTGAGCGCCTCCTAGCAATATGGGGAGGTCCCCAGGCCTGGACAGGAGGGCGCAGGGCCAGATGCAATGGCCCCTCTGGCGGGGTTGTTAGCTCTCAGGCCGAGAGCCTTATTTACCTAGTGCAAAAACTGTAAAAGTGTACAGACTCTCCACAGATTTTTATCTTAATTTCAAGTCTGCCGATTTTTGTAAATGTTCTTGGTGTTTGACTGTAATGGAACTATTTCACCCAAGGGATGTACATAGTCCTTTAGTCCTGGTGCTTCGAGGGCTGGCCGGGACTGCTGCTCTCACATTATAGCCTAGAGAACGGTGCTGGGCAGGACGACAAACTTTGCAGTCTAGGTGTCTGTCTTTTTCTTGCTTGGGGCATTGATATGGTGGCTTTGCAGCATGCTGTTAGGGTGGGAGGTTGATGGGCCACATGCCCCAAGGGGGCCAGTAAAGCATCCTCCTGCCCACAGCCTTGGGGCTGAACTCTGCCTACAGCAAGGGCTTGAGTTGCCAGAGGCCCCAAGGGAAGGGTGGCCCTACTCTGGGAAGACCCTGACCACTGACCCAAGGCTCTGCTGGAGAGAGCAGCCCCTCCCCTGCCAACACAGAAACTCTCAATTTGTATGTTAGAGTGAAGGAAACTGCCAAACTTCCTTTGAGTGAAGACCTCTGACTGCCCGGGGGTGGGGGCCAGAGCCAGGGCCAGAGCTCCACTTGTACCCCAGCACCTGCCCGAGGGACACCACTCCCTCATACCCATACATCTGGGAGCCAGACTGTCCAGGGAACCAGCCCCTCTTTTCTATATACCAAGCCACAAGGCTACCCCTCTTCCCTACCGTGCCCAGCTCCCCCTTTTGTAAGTATGTGAAAAGGAAAAAATGCAAATGTCAGAGTTGGCTGGAGCCCTTCCCTCCAGCTGTGACTTTTAACCATGTAATAATGTACAGAGAAGTTGTTGGTGTTCAAAGACTCCGTGTGGCTGTGCAATTTCTGTACATTTGCAATTAGAAATATTAAAGATTTATTTAGCTATTTAAAAAAAAAACATCTTTGAGTGTCATATTCTACAGATCTGTTGAGGCTTTTGTAGACCACTTATCTATCTCCATATATTTGCATAAGAAATGTTGCTTGCCTATTAGCAATTTGATTTCTGATTAATTTAGAAAACATCTGTGATAGACTATCCTAGTACCTAACAAAATGACATGATTGAATGACTCTTAGTTTGCATTTCTTAATTATCCTAAACAGTTTATGACAGTAGCTAACAAAAGGCCACACCACTAGAATTGAAATTATTTTCAGTTGAAATGAATCCTGATTATTCTTTTCACATCTTATACAAAATTCTTCTATCATGAGACTTAGATATTTTATCAAACATTCAAGTCTAGATGTTTCTGTGGCGATACCTTAATAAGAGATTGACACTGAATTAGTTTAAGTCAAGTTTATACTAATTGATATGTATAAGCATCTTCCTTCACTTGTGTTTTTAATCATAAAATAGCAGGGGTGCCCATAAATTTGGAAATAAAATATCAACTCTTCTTTTTGTCTCTTAGTTACTTGTCTCTCTTCATGAAACAATTACTTACAAACTCTTTAATTGCTTTCTTTCTGCTTTGTTTCTTCTAAGGCCACACCTTTATCAGAAATCACTAAGAACATGCCGAAGAACTTAGAATACAACAATTTTTCTCTTTTTTCTGTTGAAAAAGTTAATTCTGCAATTTTAATGTGTACATATATATATATGTATACATAAACACATGTGTGCATATGTGTGTGTATAAAATGGAAATATTTTTCCTAATATGCCGGAAACAGAAAATAATCAAATTTCAGTTCAAAGAGACCAGAAAGTTCACACATTGAAGCATCAGTAAATAAGTTTTGCATCAGGTCATAACTGCTCTTCTCTAAGATTGTACCTCAGAATGATTGATTATGCATGTGTTTTTGCAAGTAGATATGTGTGTCTGTGCCTGTATGTTTATGTGTATTTTCAGGCTAGTTCCCCAACCCACATATGTAGATCACAGGGCAACTTGTGGTATTTGATTCTCAGCTTCTACCATGTGGGTTCAGAATCAGGTGATCAGACTTGGTGCCAAGTGTCTTTACTTGGTGAATTATCTTTGTGGCACAGAATTGCAGGTCTTAGTGAGTGTGCCTTATACAACAAATGGCAGAAATAAAGCAAAGAAACAAACACGCCCTCCCAAAACAAAAAGAAAAAAAAAAAGGATGAGAGGGATAATAAATTGAAATGATTTCATCATTTGTGGATAAATTACTGTTAAGGGAATTACAGAGCATGTTGGGTGGTGTGTGACAAAGTATCAAGTATCACTCTATGTAGTTTATAAAAGAAAGTAATTACTCAGTATAGGGTTTTTACAATTGTAATGAATAAGTTTCTTCACAAACTGACAAATCTTAACTTTTTATTTAACAAAAATATTTGACATTGCATATATACTTTACATAATAAATATATAATTTAAAATTAACTTCCAGCGATAGCCCACAATAAGGTTCCAGGTAGAACATTACATGGAAACCATTCTTAGAAGTGTGGGTTAAAACAACACTCAAAAGGAGTAGAAATCAACATATTGGAGTAAAAGTGGTGCATAGTATTTGTGAAAATTATAGTTGCAGTGGAGAATCTTTCCCTCTTAAGGCAAAATTTTGTAAAATCATTTAAAAGTATCATATATACTTGTTTATATCACACAAGCAAAATAATATATGTGAAAGCAGGGTATTTTGAATGAATATTTACATAATGGGAAAGGGACTATGGATATAATAAAAAATGTGTAACAATTATATGTTATTAAACCTTAATTAGAAAATTTAAAAAGTTTCTAGAAATCTATGGATATGAACATAAATAATTGCAAAGTGATGTGGCAAAAGTTCCCATCTAGAGTAAGAAGGAGAGAAGAGGGGCTAGTATTATTGAGATACATTATATAGAAATGTGAAGTTTATGGAGAATAAGTTGAATGCAAGAAAATTTAGAAAAATGTACATTAGTAAATAAAGGTTGACATTTATGACACTAAAGACATATCAATACTTATCTCATAGATACAATATTATCTCTAGTTTGTCCATTCTTTTTTATCCTAGTCAGTCTGTTTTCCCTGTCAAGCCCCAGAGTGATACATAAAATATTTTCCTCACCTGACTGTGGTAGTGTCAAACCAATGTCCTATTTCCTTTAATGTTACTGTACAGTTTTTACTTTATTCTATTGTACTTAACACTCAGTCCACTGAGTGTATGTCCAAAAATGCAAGGAATGTCTTCTGCGATGTTTTTGCTACATCTTTGGTTGCTAAACTTCTATCCATATATGTATACATATTCCTTATTTAATATTCAGTTACAGTTTTTATTTTCTAAAATGTCTTTCCAAATTTATCCTTGGAGATTTGTACATTTATATGTATTATTATATTACTTCAATTATCAGAGGTAACCTATATTTCTGGACATTTCTATCTCCACTAAATACAGCCTTAATTTTACATAATTGAAATGTTGCATCCTTTTAATAGTATCAAAAAATGAAAGTTACCTTCATTATTGAATTTTTCTCTTTAGAAATATACCCAGTGTTGACCAAAATATTTTAATTATTTTTCTCTCTGATTTAGAATAACCAAAAATACCTTAGAAGAAATAAAATACCATATAACTTGGAATATTTATGACCTATATAGGCAGTATAGGAAAATATTGACTGCATACTATTTATAAATATCTAATTTAATGATTTTATACAATGTGTTACTGTTTTATTGATGAGAAAAGAAAATTGACCACAACAACTATTATAAAGATATATATTTAATTGAGGTTGGCTTACAGATTCAGAGGTTTAGTCCATTACTGTCATGGTATCAAGCATGGTGACACACAGGAAGACATGATACTGGAAAAGTAGATAAGAGTTCTGCACCTGGATTGCAGACAGCCTGGATTGAGTATCTTAAACCTCAAAACCCACCCCCTATTTCCATACTTCCTTCAATAAGGCTGCAAATCCTAATATTGAGAAATTTTAAAATACTGAGATTTAAAATTTAATTTCTCACCAAAGTAAAAGCTTGAAAAATTTGATAAACATATTGTAGAAATAATTAATTAAATTGTTCACCAATAGTTGGATTATGGTTAGTTGGCTGGAGGTTGTTAATCCTTAACCCATCATTATAAATAAACACACAAACACCTGATGGATTTTTAACAAGCTGTGGCCTTGACTGAACAAGCTTGGCCCATCTAAACTAGCTCATAATTCTATTCCTCAAATATGGCCCCATATAATATACATACATTCCTTGGGTCATTATTCTCCATGTTTTGCAGATGTTCCTAGCCACATGGAATGAGGTTCTTTTTTCTAAACCATGGCGTGTGTCCTTCTTCCTGCTCTTTGTTTCCTCTCTTGGAGGCTTCTTTTACCCATCATCCTGTCTGTTTCAGAAGTATGAGCACTTTAGTCCTGCCTACCTTTGTCTTTGTCCAATGTCAAGCCTCAGAATTTATTTAACCAATCAGAGACAAGCAAGGTAACATAGCATTACTTGATGTTCAGCAAGCCAGATTCTGGGAACAGATTAATTAATATTTAGAATGTGTAATATCACCCCATGAATTCCTTTCTTTTGTCTAATAAATAGGCTATTTTTTAACTCATATAATAAAAATAGTAAGGACAAATATGAAACAATCAGGAAGACCAAATATAAATTTACACACATAGTGTTTAGCCTATTTGATTCAAGTAGTTTTGTAGAAGAAAAAATCATCTATTTATCTTTGTATATCTAAAGTTCTAAACCTAAATATTTTCTATCATATCCCATATTTATAAAAACCAAAGATCTTATTTAGTCTTGAAAATATCCTCTTAAATCCTAAATAACTCAAGTTCAATTGAAATTTTATATCTACTATGTCTTTAACCTCATTAAAGACATAAGAAGGGATTAAGTTATTATTTGAGTGAGTAGAAAGTACAGGAGAGCAGCTTCCAAAAAGAAAAATAACAGTTTGCTACCTATACAGTCCCAAATATCTCTCGATACCATTGGAGCATCATCTTCAGCCTTCTGGCCAAGCATATCTCATAGACTAAATTGTGCAGCAGGAAATAAGGATTTGCCCAATCTGTCTCTGCAGAATCAGGCCACTGACTTATCTTCATTTAAGTTTTGGTCCACCTTTAGACTTCATATAGTCTGTTGAGAGATCAGGGGTGTATTTACCCAGTAGGAATTATCTCCTGATGGAGATTTTTGATGCTCATTGTTTTCTTCCAATTCAAATGATAACTGTCAGGAGCTGACATTCTCATATCAAAGAATTTTTAAAATAATAAAAAATCTTTAAATGTCATATTCTATAGATCTCTTGAGGCTTTTGAAGACCAACTATCCATCTCAATATTTTTGAATAAGCAAATATTTCTTGTCTCTAACAACTTGATAACTAATTAACTTAGAAAACATCTGAAATTAACTAAACTAATACCCAGTAAAATCACAAGTTTGAGTGACTATCGATGTGCATTTCTTAATTATTGTAAAGAGTTTGTGATATTTGCTGTCAAAATGACTAGAATGTCACATTTCATTTTTTAATAATTACATAGGTACAATACCTAAGCAAAATATAGTCTTAACTTTGTATCAATATACAAAATTCTATACCAATGTGTCAAAAGAAAACCTTATTTAGAAAATGACAATAGCTTTAAGTTTCAGAGAAGATTCAATAATACACCCTTATATCTTTCTGTTTCTATCTTAAATACCCATATTGGATTCAAGTCTCTTCCCCTATATAAGAACGCAAAAAGGATACAGAAAAGAAAAAGAGATTAATCCCTGAGTTTAACCTCCTATATCTTGCTTAACAAGACCATTAACTTTTTACAAATCCCCCTAAAGAACATGTACAATTCATCAAATGACCAAAGAATCATCCACCTTACCTTTTAGGAATGAGGCATCATTCTCTTAAAATTGCTTTCTGCTTATTTGGGATGCAAGAAACCTGTTTGGGGTCCCAAATAAAATGGAAAAATGATTAAGCAAGTTAACAGTAACATTTGTTGTCCAGTCTCTATGTGTTCAGCAATTTTAATGTCCTGAGCAGTTTGTACTCTGAAACTCCACTTTGGGTGGGAAAGTTCAGGGCTTTATTGAAGTCCCGGCTGGAACAGTCTGAGAGGATGGATCATTTTAGCAAGCCATTTGAAGATCTTCTGGATGCAGATTTTGGAGGAAACAGCTATTGAGGCAGTCTGTGAGGCTGGATCATCTGGGCTATTTGTATTGTCTTCTTTGGTGTCTGATTCTTTTGTACTGGAAATATATAATTTCTCACGAGTAACATATAGTTCTGTAATTACAAAAATGCCTTAGATGTACAGGCTGCACACATCAATTAAGGAAGATTTACTGTTCTTCATTTGAACAGAAAAAAGACATTTGTAAGTCTCCATTCATGCCATATGAAAGGATGGGGTAAGGGTCAAGGAATTAGTTCCTGAACCCAAATGTGGGATAACTGAGGAATCACCAGGAACTTGAGAACTTGCAAAACACAAGAGGATTTTATTGGCCAACATGTTGGGCTCATTCTTCACAGACTCTCCATGCAAGGAAAGGGAGGAGACCCTGAACAGAATTTCAGTTCAGGTTAAATACAATTCAGTAAGGCAGAATCAAGCATCATCAAGCAACAATACTTTGATTGGCTAGCATAGGTGACCTAGGAACAAGGTGGGGATTTCCAAACTCATCACCATTGGCAACCCGTGGTTTCTGTTGTTATCCCTGTTGCTCTGGGAACTGGACATATCCAAGCAGGAACTTGGCCTGCTGGAAATGTGTAGAGCTTCAAGCTCTGGAGGGTAGTACTTTAGGAGGCCTTTCCAGTCAAATCTGATTTCTATCAGTTTGAGTGGAACCTTTCTCTTTCCTGTAAGTTGAAAACTCAGCACACGACTGTATGGAGTTTAAGTATTCTCCTCTACAGTTGACATAAATTTAATAATTGATTGAAACAGGTTTATTTGTGTAGCGTGGGCTGTTTGTAGATTAGTTGGCCTCAGACTTACAGGAACCTATATGTCTCTGACTTTGTCTCCCACATTTTGCTATCAAAGTTATGCATTTATGTAATTTTTCTTTTCTTTTCTCCTTTGTTAGGAGATTTAAATTCTACATGGATATATCTATCCTTATTGAGACAGGGTTTCCTTTTTTGTTTAAGCCGTCTTAATTTGTTCTGTAGAGCTTTGTAAATTAAATTGACACCAAACATTCAAGGAACCTGTTTTTTTTTTTTTTTGTTTTTTTCTTGTCTCCCAAGATTTATGATCAAGGTATGAATTTAATTAATTGAATTACCTTTATTAAATAATAACATTCATTAAAACATTTTGTGTTAGTCTGAGTTTCAATTATCCCATGGGTGCCCCATTCTTAAGGAAATTCATTTACAGTAGCATGATATGCTATTTTATGTTATCTGTTCTTAACTGTTGCTAGTGGGAAGCAAGTAGCTTGCATGTTCCTCTCCCAGCCTAGCTCTAGCTGTGAGTCTTTACATTGACTAGCAGAGTCTCTCTCTTTCTCTCTCTCTCTCTCTCTCTCTCTCTCTCTCTCTCTCTCTCCCTGTGTCTTCTAAGGTTTTTCAAGACAGAACTTCTCTGTGTATTCTTGTCCTGATTTAACTTGGTAGGCCAGGCTGATCTTGCAGTCACAGAGATCTGCCTGCCTCTGCCTCCCAAGTGCTGGGATTAAAGGTGTGCACAACCACACCCAATTACTAACATATCTATGTTAGGGGCAAAATGCCTCTTGGCACCAGTTCTCCTGTGGTTGGCCAACACCTAAAGTGTCTGACTTATCACCCCATTCTCTTTATATAAGTTTAATATCATGTGTATTTATCCATTAGATCAGTAAGGACACTACTATTTATTACTCAATAAAAACTTACATAATACCTTCAAGCAAAAAAAAAAAAAAAGTGTGTCATTTTGAATTCTAGAATGTCCTTAGGAAGCAGACTTATCTTATCAGCCAGGGTCCTCTCCTGACCTCATTGTTTAGACTAGGCTGATCTAGATTTCATAGTCAGCCTGTTTCTGCCTCCAGTGTGATGAGATTAAGGGAGTGTGCCATTATCACCCTGCTCAAATATTTCACTTGAATCCCAGATACCATTAACTCTGTAACCCAGACAGCAACTCTGAATTGTAGTGACAATTCCAAATCTGTCCAAAATCTCAAAAATCTCTCCTGTTTTAGCATTGGCAAATCATAAAAATGTCCTTTCTATCTCTTGATATAGGGAAAATTAAAAACATCTAAACAAAAATCAAGCAAAGAAACAAGAACAATTCATAAGTCTTGATCTAACTGTGCCATCCTATGCTACAATTTTATTCATCATTCCTGGGAATAAAGTTTCAGCTGCATTTCATTGGTGGTCCAATCACAGATAGTCCTGACAAGCACCTAATAGATAGGGAGCTGTAAGTTCCAACTGCCATCAATTTTGTATTATCTATTGGGAAGTGTCCTTTTTTTCCCTGATTGTAATTGCAGGTAACTTAGCATTCCATCTGTAAACTCTCTCTTTTTCTAATCCTATCCTAGTCTGATCATTCTCAAAAACTATACACAGAACCAAAATTGTCAGTGTAAAAATCATTTGTCTGCTAAGAGAAACACACTCAATTGGAATCCAAATATGTTGAGACATTGTAAACTCCTCCATTTTTAATCTAGATAGTTAATTCTGCTCTTAAGGTCTCTCTAGAAGACTGCCAATTTTACAGTATATAGGGAGAACCAAGACCTTAGGTCTCCGCCTTTGCCGCAAGGCAACAGCTTTTTCTAGGGGAAGCCATATCTTTGATATGCATTTTGGTTTGGTGCCTTGGTCTTTGGCTAGAAAACTGCCTTTCACTAGTGCCTTCTCAGGGTGAAAGCATGGATTATAATTGCCTTAGCTGGGTACCATTTGTTGAAATAATCAATCAAATTATTTATTAGTAGATAGAGTATGGTTAATTGGTCAGATGTTGTTAATCCTTAATCCACCATTATAAATAAGCACACAAACACCTGATGGATTTTTAATAAGCCTTGATCTGGGTTGAGCAAGCTTGACCCATCTAAGCTAGCTCACAGTTTTACTCCCCAAATATGACCCCATATAATATACATGTTAATCTCCATGCTCTGCAGATGTTCCTGGCCACGTGGAATGAGGTTCTCTTTTTCTAACCCATGGTGTCTTCCTTCCTGCTCTTTGTTTCTTCTCTTGGAGGCTTCTTCTACCCATCATCCTCTCTGCTTCAGAAGTCCGAGCACCTTAGTCCTGGCTACCCTCTCTTTTCCCAATCTCAGGCCTCATCATTTGTTTAACCAAGCAGAGACAAGCAAGGTAATATAGCATTACTTGATTTACAGCAAGTAAATTTCTAGGAACAGGTTAATTAATATTTAGAATGCATAATATCATCCATCAACATATCTAATAAACTTATCAGTTTCTTTATAAGTGATAAATGTGAAGGCTTTCTAAAACCTATCAACTCAGTGAGTTCCAATAACATCTGGTTGCACACATGAACACCAAAGACAAAGACATTTTGCGCATAGCTCTTCAACTTGGAAATATGGAGAGCATCAACTGAAAGAAGTGAAACATTCCTATGAAACTCAGAAATAGAGATGCCAAGTTCAAAAATATAAAGAACTTCAGAAAAAATATAATTTAGATGGATCAAGGATGCTTATTGATGCTCAGAGAGGTTTCAGGAGCATAGTTTAAAGATCACAATCCTACATTTGGTTGAGGAAAATTATGTGGGCATGTGGGCAGGTGTAAAAGAAATGATCTACTGACAGGAAAACAATGTGGAAATAAAAATTAAAATTTGTTTCTATATCTGAGAATAAAACTTAACAAATAGAAAAAGTAAAGTCCACACAATAAAACTGGGGTTATAGGTCAGAACAATTTTCGAGCACATATGGAATGCTGCATATTTGCTATGGATAAAAATAGCTGCCTGCTGATTAAGTTAAATAAATTAGAGAAACAATTTAAACTGCAAGAGACTCACATTGGCAGGTAGGGGCAGTATGTAAAGGAAATTAATCTTCGGGAAGTAAATGGTAGTATATCAAATCATTTATATCATTAGACTTCTCTATTGTTTATTTATGATTCTTTTCTCACTTTTTCACTTGACTATAGGAATGCTACTATTTTTTGTGTTAATTTTATATCATTGGTTCTTAGCTGAAACTAGCAGCTGTAGAACATTCTTTAACGAGTGTTTAGTATCATTTTGCAAATCATATTTACAAATAAAGATGATTTTATTTATTTATTTCTTATATGTATCAACTTCAATTCCTTCAGTTTTACTTTTTTAATTACATTTATATATTATTTCAAGTTACATAACCATCGCAGCCCCCTCCCTCCACACTTCTGGGTCCCACTCTCCCACCCTCTATCTGCTCTCCATATCATACCACTCCAGTATGGGGTGAGTCTCATTCTAGTTAGATCACTGAGAGAATCTTTTAGACAGTTTCTCTAATTGGTGGAAAGATGCTTGTACTGGTTCACTGGAGTCCACAGAGAATGGAGCTAGAGTAGGAGGAGAGATGCTTTCAAGTTATCTGCTACAGAGGTAGGGATGAGACTGGAGAGATTTTCATTATTTTTTTTAAAGTTAAGACAATAATACCAGCTTTTAAGTAGCAGAAACAAACTCAAGTTATTCTGAATAAAGTGTGTCTGCTTTTTTCTCAGAAACACTAAATTAGCTATGAGGATAGAGGATCATTTAGAAATCTGGCAGAAATAAGTTTATTTACTTGCTGAAGTGTGACCCGCAGTCACATGCCTATTTTCCAACATAACACTCAAGAGTAAAAGTAAGTTTTTGCTTTAATGGTTTATTTTAAGAAACTGGCTTAGTACTTTTATTGGCTAGTGCTGCCATAAAACCATAGTGTCTCAAAAACAGAATACTTGAAAAAAAATTACTATGGTTTAATTCCTTTCCATTTAATGTTTATGACATGAAATGTGGTTTCTTTAGTAATCATGATTAGTAAGTAGAACTAATATAAAGGGTCAAGTGATTGTTAAAAGAAGCTGCATTATGGTAGGACTATGTATTTCAAATACGGTGTAGATTCTGTCCTAGGGAAAATAGAAAATGGATTACACAATAGAATTGATACAAGAGGGAGATTCTTAAATTATTTGTCACCTTTAATAATTCTTAAATGGATGTAGTTAATTTTTATATTCTTAAAATATGTTAATTCTTCTGGTTCTCATGTTGTAATAACCTAGTTTAAAAATCTCATTTTATTTCAGTTTAAAATGAAATAAGACATTATTGAAGAGAATACATTAGCTAGACATGATCACATGCTTTATTAGTTACTTGCACAGAATGTAGACCATCTAAAAACTGCAACTAAACTAAAAGACACACTGTAGTTGAATATTGAGAAATATGAGAAGAATGCCAAAATATTTTCTCGAAGTTTCTGTAAGAAAAATTCTTCAGATAATGGTTTTGTAGGATTATATATTATTTTTAACTTCTAAAACTGAAATAATTGTATAACTAGATATAGGTGAATATATAAAATATTTATACATTTAATATACCATATCTATATTCTCAAATATATCTTGTAGTTCTATGGTTAAAATATTGAATATCTTTTTCCAGATAATATGAAGTATACCACGTGTTTAATTTATTTCTGTCTTATACATTAAAAATAAAATCCCAACATTCTAGTGAGGTACTTTGAAATGTTCAGTATTGTTTCATTATGTAGAGACTCTATCTAGTCAATCACATCATCTTAAAAAAAAATCTTCATGCATATTCTTGAAAAAAACATTAAAGCAAGATGATATCAACAATTTATGCTATATTTCCTATAGCTTATTTTCAACTCCAGTATATGAATGAAATCATGTTTTCCTCATTATTTTGTGCCTGGTATTTTACATAATACCAATGAACTGGTGTTCCCCCCTCATTGTTCCAAATAACAGAATTCTATACATGGTTATCACTGAATGATATTCACTGTGTATATACCACATATTTTTTTTCAACATTTTACTTAGCAGGCATTTATGTTTATATTCCTAGCCTATTTTGAGTCGTATTACTAAAACCATAGTAGAATACATCTTTAAAAAATTCTGATTCATAAACTTCATGTATACATACAAGAGTAAAATATTTGGATAGATTTATTTTTTGGAGGAACTTGTGGTTGTTTTTCACAAAGCTTGAGCAAGTACATTCCCACCAACCAACAGTGTAAGAATTCCTTTTCTGCATCCTTGAATTTGCTTGATATCTTTAGTCTATTTTTCTAAATGAAAAATCCATAGTAAATAGGGTATCTTTTGTTGTGCTATGTATTCACACTTTCCTGATGATTTGTGCTGCTCAGAATATTTCTATATGGATGTTTGTTAAATACTTGCCTTCTTTTGAGAAATATATACTTAAGTTCATTACTAATTTATTAACTTGCTCTGTGTGGCTCACGGGCATGAGTGTTGGGTGCTTGTGTCTCTGAATTCACATGAGAAGGTCAGTGTCAGATGTCATGATTCTTCTTCTATTGGTATCTCCTTATTGCCCTGAGATAGTCTTTCACTGAACGTAACTGTCTCGATTTTAGGTAGACTAGATGGCCAGTGAGCTTTTGAAATCATGTTTCTGCCGTGAAATTATTGGGGTTTCAGCTTATTAATACTGGTCTGGTTATTTAATTCAGTGATAGAGATTTGAACTTAGGTCTTTATGCTTGAGTTCATGAGAGCATGGATGTTCTCTTCTGCATTGGGATATTTTTCCATCTCCACTATGCTTATATTTAAGTTCTACATTGAGATCACTATACATAGGCAAGAATTTTTTTTTTTTAGTTTTCTGTTATCATTATTAAAGGAGTAAATTCTAATTTTATGTGAAAATAAAAAAACATTAGTACTGAGGACATTTACTTATAAAACTTGGACATAGAGTATTATAAAATAGTGTCAAACTTCTAGACCTAGCCAATCTATAACTTCTAATTTATCTTTGTTTTTGTTTTGTCTTTTCAGAGTAAAGTAGCTTCTTAAAACTAGTTACATATAAGTTTATGCTGATATTATCTTTTTTTTCTTTATTTTTTATTTCTTCAAGTTACATCTCAATCGCAGTCCCCTCCCTATTCCCCCCCTCCAGTCTCACCCTCCCACCCTCAACCCCCCAACCTCTTCCATTTTTTTTTAAGTTTAGGGTATATCTTATTTGCCCCTACAGTTTCCCTTTTCAGTCCAACAAATGGCTTTTTCTCTTATAATAATAAATACAATACAGTACAACAGAGGTAATTAGGCCACAGTTATGAGGGTTATATGGCGTAGCGTACATTCCCAATGTCCAGTCCATATGTATTTGGCCCCTGACTCTAACATTTTACTATCTAACCATCTCCATGAGTTTAAAGTTCTATATCTAACTCAACATTCAAACTAACTTGCAACAAAATTTTAAAAGCATCTTCCTAGATCTATAACACTCTCTTGACTCCTAAACAATTCAAAATTTAATTATGAAGCTCTAGCTATCTGTTCTTCAACCACCTCAGAGACCTGAGATGATAAATGTATCTGATTTTATAGGAAGTACAGGGCCTGCAGATTCCAAAACTAAGAAATGACATACCAGTGGCTGCCTGGACAGTTTCCATTTTCTCTCCATACATTACAGCATCGCTCTTCAGTCGTTTGGCCCCATTTCTCTGACAGACATTGATTGTAGAGCAGGGGTTATGAAGGACTTGCCTACCCTGTCTTGGCAGAGCTAGGCTGTCGACTTACCTGCTTCCAGGTTTTGTCCTTTTTGGACAGCATTCTGTCTACAGTTGGAGCAAGGGGCTTTTCCTACCAAGAGATAGGCTTGCGACTAATTCAATCATCTCCCACTGGAAATTCTTCGATGCTCATCTTCTACTTGGGGTAGAATAGGGGGTGCTGTCAGGAGTTGATATGTCTCAATATAAAAAAATCTAAAGTTACGAAAACATCTTTGAATGCCATATTCTGAAGATCTCTTGAGGTTTTTGAAGAGGCCCTATCTATCTCTTCTATTAGGATAAGAAGATGTTGCTTGTCTCTTAGCAGCTTTATTTCTGATTAGCTTGGAAAATAACTATAATAGACTGTCATAGTACCTAACAAAATGACCGGCTTACATAACTATTAGTTTGCATTTCTTAATTATCCTAAACAGTTTATGACAATTAGTAGTAAGAGGCCAAAACATCACATTTCATTTTTTTACTTTACCTCCTAGCCCTTCCATCCCATTTCTCTGGGGTGGGGTGTCTTTATATAACAGTCCCTCATCTCAGTTGAGAGGTCGTATGAGGGCCAAGAGCCTCCTCATTCATTGGGGGTCTACGAGGCAGTACCACCAGTGAAAAGTGTCTCATTGCCCGAGAGAGAGAACTAAAAAACAAACAAACAAATAAGCAGACTCACAGATTAAAAAGAATAAAAAATAGAAAAAATATAAAATATATATATATAAAATAAATAAAAATAAAAATAAAAAATAAAAAGTCTATGTCCAAGTTCCCTTTGGTGTGTTAGTTGTAGTATCGATACCTTCTACTATATAGCTAAAATCCTACTATAAGTGAATAGTTGCCATATGCATCCTTCTGAGTCTGGGTTAGCTCACTCAGGAAGAGCTTTTCTAGTTCCATCCATTTGGCTGCAAATTGCATAATTTAATTGTTCCTGATAGCTATATAATATTCCATTGTGTAGATGTACCACAGTTTTTTAAGCCATTCTTCGGTTGAGGGACATCTGGGTTGTTTCTAGTTTCTAGCTATTACAAATAAGGCTGCCATAAACATAGATGAGGAAACTTCCTTATGATTCCGTGAAGAGGCATTTGGGTGTATACCCAGAAGTGGTATGGCTGGGTCCTGAGGCAAAGCTATTCCAAGTTTTCTAAGATATTGCCATACTGACTTCTATAGTGGTTGCACAAGCCTGCACTCCCACCAGCAATGGAGTATGGTACCCCTTTCACTCTGTATTTTGTCCAGTTTGAAAACTGTGAAAATAATTACACATTAAAGTTGTAGCCAATCATATAACTGTATACTCAACCTTCACTTGATGTTCCCACATTCCAAAATACTAAGAACCAACAATAAATTTTCTATAAGACTATATGTATTTGTACAATTTGTAACTCTTAACATTTTTGATTATGCTCTCTGAGTTGAAATTGTAAGGGGACTTGCATTAATGTAAATTAGATTTAGTGAATATGGGCTTTTGATACAGTCTTTTAAAAGAGGGCATGAAGATCAGCCTGGCACTTGTGGGCTTTTGTATGGCAGCATATGGTCTAAAAACAAGGTTTATGGCTTGGCATTGTTTTCAGCTGCCTTATGAAGTGGGTGAAACCCAGATTAGGCTGAAGCCAGGTAAAGCGAGGAGAGATCCTGTTTATGGATAAAGTAGGTGAAGCCCAAGGGTTCCTGGACTAGAGACAATGAGATGCAGGAAGGCTTGTATCATCTGGTGGAGCTAATGCAGGTGGACTGAAAAGCTACTCTCAAACAGAGCTGAAAAAATATGGTCAGCTCTCCCTGAGGCAGAAAGAAGTTGGTGAGCAGAGAAGGCCTCAGGAAGGCAACAAAAAGCCAAGGAATGAATCTGTGGTGCAATTTTGTCCTGAGTTCTTCAACCAGTTCAAAAGGCAGCCTGAATAGAACTGAAGCCAGCTCACACAACGGCTGCAGAGCAGCTGGGTGACTGACACAAGCTGAGTAAGTTGGCTTGTAGACAGCGGAGGCCTTCCAGAAAGAACAAAGCCTCAGGTCTCAATTAAAGTGAAGCTGCTACAACAATACGATAACCAATTTTACCCTAAAGGACCTACACTTGAGGTATTCTGAGGAAGAACTGTTGACTAAGTGCCCTAAAAGATCTACTCCTGAGGTGTTCCTCATGGCTGAGGACCTGCCCTAGAGACTGTATCCTTCTAAAATGTTAGGGTTTCTTGTTAGATAATAGGCATTTATAATTGTTAATATGGTTAGTTGTTATGTAATAGCGGTTTATAGTTCTTCTTAGGGCTAGTTGTGAGATAATAAGTGTTTATATTTGTTATAAGTACTTATAGCTATTAATAAATATATTTGTTATTAAAAAATTCATCTTCACGAAATTATGTTGGTAAAAACAGACTCCTAAATATCAAATTCCACATCAGGGCTACATAGTGAACACAGGTCAGATATTCTGTAGCTTATAATTTGTATGTGCTGCATTTTGATATTTGCAGTTATGTTGCAAAATTTTAAACTTTATCTTATTTTTTAAGATTTTATGAATCTAATAATATTTCAAAAATTTTTGGCCCTCCACACTTTTATTCAACTAAAAAGCTGAGTAGTTTTAAAGCAACTAAATAATTTATTGAAGCATATTTATTTTATAACTATTAAAAATTTGCATTTTATGCATAAAATATTTAGAAAATTATGGCCATATAAAATTATTAGAAATTTTGTCTTTATTGTTATTTCATATATTATTTTTGGAGACATTTTGATATATACTATAAAGATATGTTCATTTAAATTTTTAATGATAACATTTGAAATGATAAAAAGCAAAATATAGGTAAATGTTTAAAAATTACAACAAAGATTACCAGTCCCTAACTTGTTAACTGTGCTTAAAGTTTAATTTAAATGCTCAAATGACAGCACATGCTAGCGAGATTGTGGAGAAAGGGAAGCTCTCCTCCATTGCTGGTGGGAGTACAGGCTTGTGCAACTGTAACCGATCTTTTAAATTATTATTTAACACTTATTTATTTATTACTAAATTCACTTATAACAAACACCAACAATTTCTTAACTATTAATCCTATAAATTCCTACAACCCCTTTAACCTATCCACTAAACCTATTGATAGTTATAACAACTACTTTCATAACCTTTTAGAATGATACAGTCTCTGGGGCAGGTCCTCAGTCGTCAGGAACACAGTCTTTGTTGTAGATTCTTTAACGCACTTAGCAGTCCTTCTTCTGGATCTCTCAGATGCAGGTTCATCAGGGTAAGTTTGTTATTGCAGTCTCACCTTAAATAAGGCTTCATGCTTTCTTCTCTGTGGGAGACCCCAGCCGTCTGCAGGCCAACTTACTTCTTTTGAATCAGGAACTCAGCTGCTCTGCCTCAGTCCTTAAAGCCAGGCACAGTTTCCCCTAGGCCACTGATTGGACAGATCAAACCCCTCCAGGCAAAAGCTGAGCCACAGGGTCCAGTCCTTGGCCTTTTGGTGTCTTGCTCAGGCTTTCTTTGCTCACCGGCTTCTTTCTGCTTCAGAGAGAGAGCTGGCCATCAATGGCCAGCCCTTTTTTCAGCAGGACTCTTGGAGCTCTCTAGCATCAGGGTCCTCTTCTTCTCTGGGCTCCATGCACTGTCCTTAAATAGGAGGAACTCTGTTTCAGCTTAATTTAGGCTCCGCCCACTTAGCAACTGAAAACAATGTCAGGCCAGATACTTTGTTTCTTCAAGTCTATTGAGTCCTTCCTGTTTTTCCTGATTTCAACCTTGTTTTTCAGTCTATTAAATCTTTCCTGTTTTTCCTTACTTCAACCTTGTTTTTCAGTCTATTAAGTCTTTCCTGTTTTTCCTGACTTCATGCTGATAATACTCTTCAGGTCCCTAATTAAGAGACAGTATCAGAAACTCCTATATATTTTCTAAATCCAATTTATCTAACCCCTACATGTAACCACTATGGACGTCAGTCTGGAGATATGTTAGAAAGCTTGTAATAGCTTTACCTCAAGATCCAGCCATATTATTTCCGGGTATGCATCCAAATGATTCCTAACCAAATCACAAGAAAGTTTCCTCATCTATGTTCATAGCAGGCTTATTTGTAATAGCTAGAAACTGGAAAAAAAATCAGATGTCCCTCAACTGAGGAATGGATTAAAAAACTGTGGTACATCTACACAATGGAATACTACACAGACATCAGAAACAACGAAATCATGCAGTTTGCAGCTAAATGAATGGAACTAGAGAAGCTCATCCTGAGTGAGCTAACCCAGATTCAGAAGGATACACATGGTATCTATTCACTTATAATTGTATTTTATCCATATAGTACAAGATAACTATACTACAACCAACGCACCAAAGGGAATAGAAGCATAGACTTTGCTTCCTATCAGTGAGACACTTTGCCTTAGTGGTGCCGCCATCTAGGCCCCCAGTGTATAAGGAGGCTCTTGACCCTCATATGACTGCTGAACTGGGGTGGGAGACTGCTGTGTAGGGACACTCCACTCCAGTGGAGTGGGATGGAAGGGATAGGGGGTAGAAGGTGGGAGGACGGGACTGGGAAGGGTGGAAAGAGGACACTGTGATAGAGATGCAACTTGAAGTAATAAATAAATAAATAAATACTAAAAAATTAAACTATTCTACCAGCTACATTGTAATAATTATAAATTATAGAGTGTTATTGTCATTTTTAAACTAAATAGTTTTGAAGTAATTATAGGGATCAGGAGATAGATCAACAGCCCATGCTTTTCTTTCCAATGTGCCTATTTTTAGTTTTAGCTCCCAGCACCCACATAGGAATGCTCATAATGTCCTGTGAGCTTAGGTGTAGATATCTCTGCTGTTTCTGACCTCTGCATTCACCAGCACTTACCAGCATATTCATAGACATTCATAGGCCCTTACATGAACATGATTAAGTAAGTATAGCATTGAAAGTTAATTCTACCGATAATAATAAGTATATGTTAATTATTAAAGTGCACATTTACAGATAACAACTTATTCACAATAACTTTACTGTAATATAAAAATGGAATTATTGCTAATAGTTCTTATTTCAAAATAAAATCATCAAAATTTCTTTAGTAAAATTGATTAGAAATTATAAGTGGGGTTAGAATTGTACCTTTCATAACATGAGTGAAGCTTTTGTTTTAATTTGTATTATTATGCACACACATATGTGCATGCATGTGAACACACACTACAAATTTATTTTGAAGTTCTACATTTTTCATATTGTTCTCTTTCACATGTACTTCCATACATCTCTACTTTTTTTTTAATGTTCCATGACATATGTTTGCAAAAGATCAGAAAATCCAGTACCAGTTGAATTAGAAAGAATAAATAGAATTTAGATTAATTCTGGAGGATCATTTCCTATAATTATTAAGATAACAAGACAAAGAGAGTAGATTCTTCATTAATCTATCATATTATAACTTTGATCAGTTAGTGCATTGAACCAAGAAAGAAAACCAAAAGGCATAGGTTTACATAAGAAAAAATTTTCATTCAGACACACTGAGATGTTGATTTTAATTAGACATTAGAATGTGGTGCTATGTATTAAGCAGTCTGAATGTCACAATGTCACTGGGATTCCAATAAAACCATAGAAGTAACCAGTGTATAGGCAATGTACAAAGTGAATAATAAAGCAAGTAAGAAAATTGTTTTAAACTAGAGAATGAATACATAATAAAGCAGAATATTTTTTTTTCTGAAAATTCCTGTGAGAAGCCTGTTCTTTATTGAAGCAACTTTGGATTTTATTTGTAATAATTAAATCAGTATATTAGCTAGCTTTCTTTCAAGTGACAAATATCTGCAAAAATCAGTTTGAAGGATGAGAAATACATTTGGATCAGTTAGTAGCATACAGTGGAAAAGAGATAAGGAGCTAAAAGGGAAGACAAAGTGTAGAAGAAGTCTACAATGAGGCCATGGGCAATATGTATTCCATGAAGACACACCTTTGAAAACACACTGCATTTACCTAGGTTCAATTTGTCAATTTTTTGTCACTTCATTAAAAGTCCATGAATTATAAATCTAACATTGGATTAATTCATTGATGAGGTCAGAGTCTTCATGACCCAGTTGTTACCCAATATCCATTTTGAGTATTGGTATACAGAAGATCAAGATCATGTCCTCTGTAGATGGATCTATAATCTTGTTCAAAGTAACCTAAAATAAAGTTGGGAAAGATGACAAAAATAAAACAGTTATTATTGTTATAAAGCCAGAACTATAATCCTAAAGTGGATTGCATCCTTTTGTTCTAATTTTATTAAATGTGGGGTTGTTCCAAATGCAAATCAGAGGTCTCCCAACTGGGATATAAATATGGTTTGCTTAAAACATTTTGTAATATCTGAAACAAAAAAAGAACTAGTTGTAGGATTCTATTGATTGTATCAATACATCAATACAATCATCCATGTTTTGATTTTTTTAATTTATTTTTTCATTAATTAATTAATTTACTCACCTTACGTCCTGATAGCAGCCTATCTCCCTTCTCTCCTTATAGTATCATCCTTCCACCCTCTTCTCTCATTTCCCTCTCCCACTCCTGATACCAGATACCAACCTGCCCCAGCACATCAAGCTGCATGAGAACTAAGCATATCCTCTTCCGCTGAGGCCAAACAAGGCAGCCCACCTAGGGGAAAGGGATTCAAAGGCAGGCAACAGAGTCCTAGTCAGAGACAGCCCCCACTTCATTTGTTAGGGAACCCACATGAAGACCAAGTTGCACATCTGCTACATGTCTGTAGGGGACCGAGGTCTAGTCCATGCATGCTATTTGGTTGCTAGTTCAATCTCTGTGAGTCCACATTGGTCAAGGTTATTTGTCTCTGTAGGTTTTCTTATGGTGTCCTTGACACATTCAGCTCCCTCAGTCCTTCCCCCACCTCTTCAAGAAGACTCCCCGAGCTCCACCTATTGTATGGCTGTGGGTCTCTGCATCTGTTTTCATTTTCTTCTCGATGAAGCCTCTCAGAGGACAGTTATGCTAGGCTCTTGTCTGCAAGCAGAGTAGAGTGTCATTAACAGTGTCAGGGGTTGGCTTTCTCCCATAGGGTGGGTGTGAAGTGAAAACTGCAAATTAATTAATTAATGTAGTTATTAGCAAGTATAAAATGTAATATTAGGCCGGTGGAGTAGCCAGCGGCTTGGCAGAGGAGCAGGCAGCTCTACCTGAGTGCCTTAACCGGTTGCCTAACTTATTTGGAGAAAGAGCCCCAGGACCAAGGGTGGCCTACACCACCTAAAACCTAAACTCTGTTAATTAATGTAAGTTGTTATATTAGGCCAGTAGAATTACCGGTGGCTTGGCAGGAGATTCGCCTGGGCTCAAGGGGTGTCTGGGAATCCAATAGCCCGGGACTGCTTGCACTGAGGGCCTATAAGCCGCTGCAGTCTTTTCCCCAATAATTAAATACCCAAGACCTTTTAATATTTTAATGCTTAGCCCTTAGCTGGGCAGACTCTCAATTAGCTACTCTAAGTTAAGCCCAAACCAACATGTGCCTGTGAGTACCTTCCAGACTTCTCCAGTCATCTGTCTCCTTCTGTGTCTCCCAGCGGAAAGGGCAGAGAGTCTCTGTGTGTGTGGAATTCCTGCTCATCAAAAGACGTCCTGCCTTCCTATATTCTTTCTGCCCAGCTAATTGGCCATAAGCGACTTTTATTATCCAATCAAGAGAATGCCTCAGAAGGGGCAGTAACCAGATCTCAGCATTGAATTCAATGTATCAGAAACAATATTAGACCTTCCCCCAACATCTCCCCCTTTAAGTCTAGCAAAAGGCTCCTTTTCTTAATAACAATAAATACAACAATAAACACAATACAGTAATAATAACAATAAATGCAATAAAAACAATTATGAAAACTAAAAGGTGTGCCATACATTCTGAACATCCAGTCCATATGCATTTGACTAGTTAACTAGGACATATTCTATTACATATCTCTCTTGATGAGTTTAAGGATCTATACCTAATTCAACTTCTATCCTAACTTACATTATTAACTAAACCATCTTAACCTTAAAACATCCT